>CAUYRH010044701.1:0-27675 GCA_963574655.1 Perodicticus potto
GTGGCAGGTGCCTGTAGTCCCAGCTACTTGGGAGGCGGAGGCAAGAGACTCGCTTGAGCCCAGGAATTGGAGGTTGCTGTGAGCTGTGATGCCACAGCACTCTATCGAGGGTGACAGCTTGAGGCTCTGTCTCAAAAAAAAAAAAAAAAATGAAATCCCCCTATTTGTCCCCTCCCCTTACAAGCTTGAGTACTCCCTCTACCCAGTGCACACACCGCTAACTTTGTCCCCATCTGGGCATGTGTGAGGAAAGCCTCATTAGTATTGCAAAACTGAGTCATCACTGTATGAAGGTTTTTAAAATTAAGGTCTAGGCTGTAAGGATCCTGGCTGCCCCAGACTTAGTACCTCAGTTGATGTGTCTTAGGGGTAGTCAGGTCTTCTGAGCACGGGAGTTTGGAATTACAAGTCTTATAACCCAAGCCTACTTTCCCTCAGTGTCTGATAAAGAGGTAGTTTGCTGAGGAATCCTTTGTGGGAGTACTTGACTTCTTGTTTCCTTTTTTTCTGGGGCCTCTGGGCCTTCCTCCTTGTGCCCTTTCTGATTCTTGGCCAGGTTCAGACTGTCATTGCACATCCCTATTCCTCTCCCCCCTTGCAGTTTGCGGAGCAGTCCCTGATGAAAAATGCTATAAAAACATCAGAGGAATCATGGATTGAACAGCAGATGCTGGAAGACAAGAAACGGGCTACAGACTGGGAGGCCACAAACGAGGCCATTGAGGAACAGGTGGCTCGAGAATCCTACCTGCAATGGCTGCGGGATCAAGAGAAACAGGCTCGCCAGGTTCGAGGCCCCAGCCAGGTTGGTCATGGGCTCTGTCACTGGCCTGACCAAGAATTCATACTTTGCCCCTAAATGGGTAGTAAAAAAATTAAGTAGTTTTTTTTTTTTTTTTTTTTAGAGACAGAGTCTGACTTTATCGCCCTCCATAGAGTGTCGTGGTGTCACACAGCTCACAGCAACCTCCAGCTCCTGGGCTTAGGTGATTGTCTTGCCTCAGCCTCTTGAATAGCTGGGACTACAGGCACCTGCCACAGCATTTGGCTATTTTTTTTATTTTGCAGTTCGGCCGAGGCTGGGTTTGAACCCACCATCTTTGGTATATGGGGCCTGCGCCCTACTCCCTAAGCCACAGGTGCTGCCCGTTTTTTTTTTTTTTTTTTTTTAATAGACAGAGTCTCTTTCTTTCACCCTGGGTAGGAGTTCAGTGTCATCATTGTAGCTCATTGCATCTGCCAACTCTTAGGCTCAAGCAATCCTCCTTCCTCATCTTCCCTAGTAGCTGGGATTACAGGAGGTTCATGCTACCACACCTGACTAATTTTTCTATTTGTAGTAGAGAAGGGGTCTTGCTGTTGCTTAGGCTGGTCTTGACCTCCTGATCTCAAGTAATCCTTCCACCTTGACCTCTCAGAGTGCTAGAATTACAGGTGTGAGCCAACACACCCAGCCAAAACTAGGCAGGTTTTACATCTGATAGGGAAGGAAACTTCTAGCCCTATCTGTAACTTATCTTCACCTTGGTATTGTGCCTTGGAACTTTTAATATGTGTGTAGATCAAGCACTTCAGGAATGAGAGAGAGCAGCCACTGCCACTGGTGATGTAAAGGAGCAATGGATAGCTTCAGAGAGACCGGCTTTTATGGAATGCCCTGTGTGCCAGGCTCTGTACTCAGGATATAAAATCAGACCTAGCCACTCTGCTCTCGATGATCCCATCTGTTGAGGGCAACAGATTCATTAATGGGGCCCTTGATCCTGGCTGGAGAACCACTGGAGGTGAGGCCTATACTCAGTCTTTACAACGGAAGGTTGAATTGTTACAGCAAGAAGGGGGCAGGTCAGACAGGCATCTGAAGAATCACAAGGAGTTTGGAGTGATTGTAGATGTTGGCAAGAACTGAATAATTTGTTCAACAAATGCTACTTACTGCATGCCTGTGCCAGGCACCATTCTCTGTGTACATAGGTAAACCCAGGAGAGCAAGAACCTTATCCTTTTGATGATCATATTTTTGCAGAGTGAAACCAAGTAAACATAATAAATAAATTAGTCAAGAGGTGCTATGGTTGAAAAATCTAGAGCTAGGGAAAGGGGAATGAGTAGGACTGAGTGAGATTTGAGCAAAAGGTTATAGAAGATGAGAGAGCTGAGCACAAATGCAGGGATCAGCACACAGATTATCTGCTGTATTCATATTAAAATAGAGTACATTGGATTCTTCTCCATTTTTTGATGCTTTACCTTTTTTTTTGGTAGAGACAGAGTCTCACTTTATCACCCTCAATAGAGTGCCATGGCATCACACAGCTCACAGCAACCTCCAGCTCTTGGGCTTAGACAATTCTCTTGCCTCAGCCTCCTGAGTAGCTGGGACTGTAGGCGCCCGCCACAGTGCCCAGCTATTTTTTTGTTTTGCAGTTCAACCGAGGCTAGGTTTGAACCTGCCACCTTCGGTATATGAGGCTGGCGCCCTACTCACTGAGCCACAGGCGCCGCCCTTTGTTATGCTTTACTAAAAAGAATATGTTCTACCTCCATCCAGATTAATATAAAAGATATAAAGTCTCCATCTTTTTAATGACTGAGTAGTATTCCATGGCATACATATACCACAGCTTGTTAATCCATTCCTGGGCCCAGAGGAGGGCCAATGTAGCTGGACAGGGTGTAGTAGTAGATGAAGTCAGAGGAGTGGTAGTGCCAGATTGTGTAGGGGCTTGTGGGCTGTAATGAGGCAGAGGCTGTAGGAGGATAGCAAACAGAAGAAGCATGGGATCTGACTTAGGATTCAGGATCCCCTTGACTGCTAAGGGTAGAACAGAGTCTGAGGGATGAGGGAGGAAGCAGGGAGCTAGCAGTACGGAAGCTACTGCAGAAGTCCTGGTAACTGGTGATAGTGCTGGCTGGCAGTGGAGCTGATGAGAAGAATTAGAATTTGAGATGTATATTAAAGGTAGAGAGAAGCATTTTCTGTAAGATTGGTGGTAGGGGTAAGAGAATGAGGTTAAGGAGCTTTACTTCTATCCTGAGAAGGAGCCCTTTGGTCTGCTGTGTGAGTAGGAATGATGGTGGCCTATGTAGAAGCTGTATCATAGCCAGGATCTGGGCAAGAAAGCCAGAACTCGGGGTAGGGCACAGGAGGGTTGCAGCTGGTAGTGGTCCTTACTGTTTTTTCCTTTCTTACTGCAGCCCCGAAAAGCTAGTGCTACGTGCAGTTCGGCCACAGCAGCAGCCTCCAGTGGCCTAGAGGAGTGGACCAGCCGGTCCCCAAGGCAGCGGAGTTCAGCCCCTTCACCAGAGCACCCTGAGCTGCATGCTGAGCTGGGCATCAAGCCGCCTTCCCCGGGCACTGTTTTAGCTCTTGCCAAACCTCCTTCACCCTGTGCACCAGGTCAGTAACTTGTTCACAGGGAATGCACTGGGGTTAGAAAGTATTGCCTGAGTCCTGGGTCCTATGTCCTACCTCTGACTGTCCTGTCCATCTGCCCTAGGTACAAGCAGTCAGTTTTCAGCAGGGGCTGACCGGGCTAATTCCCCCCTGGTGTCCCTTTACCCTGCTCTGGAGTGTCGGGCCCTCATTCAGCAGATGTCCCCCTCTGCCTTTGGTGAGCCTCCTCTATCTGGGGGCCAGGGGCCAGCTGGGAGTTGGGGAGGGACTAGAAGAAGTAGCATGTCTTGAGAGGGGGTTTATATAGCCTCTGGTCAAGAAGAGGTAAGAAGGGATTATTCAGGCCCAAAAGATTTGCCCCAGAAGGGCTCCAAGTATGGCTTCACAGCCCTAAGGGAGCCTTCTCCTTAGAGAAAAGGGTGAGAAAGGCCTGGATGGGATTTCTCAAAGCCCCAGAGTTCAGCAGAGGGGGAGGAGAAGGAAAGCTGAGAGCATTCCATCATCCTTTTCCTCTTCCTTTTGCCCAGCAGGTCTGAATGACTGGGATGATGATGATATCCTAGCATCGGTGCTGGCAGTGTCCCAACAGGAATACCTAGACAGTATGAAGAAAAACAAAGTACACAGAGACCCCCCCCCAGACAAGAGTTGATGGAGACCCAGGGACTGGACACCGTCTCCCAACCCCCACCACTCCTGCCCTCTGGTGCCACCCCGCCTTTGGCTTTCTTCCCTCTTGCCTCTCTTCCCACTCTCCCCTCTTCCCTCCTCCCTCCTCTCCACTTCCCTTTGGCTGGCCCACTCCTGCGCTCCCTCTCATTGCTGCTGCCACCACAACCGCCACCTGTCTCTCTGCCAGCTGATGTGCCCTGTTGCCCCACCCCCATCCCTGAACAGCACCATCCCTGCATTCCACAGGGGACTCGGGCAAGGGTGCCGAAGGTAGACAAGAGGCACAACAGAGACAAACCAACTGGCAGCGGCCAGGCAGTCCCAAAGGAGAGAGACAGAGGAAAGTCTCCCTGCGCCCCATTTCTTCCAAGATCAGAAAACTTGTTACACCTCCCCCACAACAATGCTAGGGATGTGGGAGGAAGAAGTGGAATATTTCCCTTCCAAGTACCCCAAGAATGTTTGAGCCTTCAATGTTGAATTTTTTCTTTATTAAAATGAATTTTTATCTTATAAAATCAACCAGTCAAAAATTATATGGACAACAGCATTGGCTCTGTGAAGGTGGCATCTCTCTGGTTTGGGGCAAGCAGGCCATGGGGCATGGAGGGGGTACGAAGATGTGGGTTGCCGTCTTCTGGCCTCTAGCTTGATGGAAGTGGGCAGAGGGACTAGGGTGTGAACTGGGGCAGGGGGCAAGGGTGGCAGGTGTCAGACTAGCTTTGGACAATGAGACCCTGACCTTCATGCATTCCTTTTGCTTCCACCACCACCACTAGTCTCTTTTGGAATCTTGAAGTGGGGAGCATCTTTGGGATCATGGCTACCACCCAGGATTTTAGTGTAGGGAGTGGGAGCAGCCTTGGCAGATGGGGCACCCGTGCCCTGCAGGTGTTGACAAGATCAGCCATCTGTAATGTCCTTGGCACAATAAAACCAAATGTCAGTTTCCCTGAGCGACTCTGTTCTCTGTGGGGCAGTGGGTGGGTGGGCCTCCGGACAGAGGAGGCAATGGCACAGGTCTTTGGCTTGACTTCTGAGGTCCAAATGCTCCAGTAGGGTCTGTCTGGAGCCTTGGAATTCATATATAATCAACACATTGCATATTAGACCTGGACCTGTCACCACCAGAAAACTCCCGTCTTTGCCTGCTGCCCCAGCCCTTGCCTACATATTTCCTTGGGGGGTGTGATGGGAGCAGAGAGGACTATGAGCTTGAGGACAATGGCTGAACTTCCTACCTGAATTCCAATTTCTCTGCCTGCCTCTCTCACTATAACTGTTTGTTCTTTCCTTGTCATGATCTGATGAGGAAATGCTTTGGAATAGAATAATTGGCACTTAATAACAGCATGAATTTAATAGAAGTGACCAGAGGGGCCCACCCCACTGGGTTTTAGAAGGTGATAAATAGCTAAAGCCTTTTGTTCATGTCCCCCAGTCCTCTGACACCTCTGTACCTGCCCTTCCTGTGGGGTAAAGCCAAAAGGGTCAAGCATCTTTTTCACTGTGCCTCCATGACAGGGGTCCCTGTGAAAGTCTGGCTCTGCAGGTGAGGACGTGACTGACTGGCTGTGTGCAAGGTGTCTCGGGAATCTAATGGTCAAGTATATGTTTGCTGGAGAGTTGGTTTAAGACCTTCTTTAGCATTTTCTAACTCTGTGGACTTGGTCACGTCATAGCCTCTGAGTTTCAAGTGTCCCATCTGTACAAGAAAAGGTGGTTATGGCTCGGGGCCTGTAGCTCAGCAGCTAGGGTGCCAGCCACATGCACTGGAGCTGGCGGGTTCAAATCCAGTGCAGGCCCGCCAAACAACAATGGCAACTACAAGCAAAAAATAGCTGGATGTTGTGGCAGGCACCTGTCGTCCCAGCTACTTGGGAGGCTGAGGTGAGAGAATCACTTAAGCCCAAGAGTTTGAGGATGCTGTGATGTGACAGCATTCTACCAAGGGCGACAAAGTGAGACTCTGTCTCAAAAAAAAAAAAAAAAAAGATGGTTAATGTCTACTACCTCATGCTCTCTCAGCTTGTGAGCATTGAGAGACTGTGTATGGTCAACATAATATACTGTTGGGCACAGTGCCTGGCATATTTGCACATTCTGAGAGTGAAAATGTTAGCGAGTATTATTAATTATCCTGTTATGGAAGTTTCTGCACAATTTGGCTCCTGCCTATCTCTTTTTGTGCTCTGATTTCCTTGGCCTCTGTCGGTGCAATTTACCTTTCCCTTGTTCTAGGCCACCAACCTTCTTTGTCTTCCAAGACAGGTAGAGGGTTACCTTCTGAGAAGTCTGTTCACGTTCTCACTTGTATCTACAAATATCCATAATAACTGTACTATAAACAAATTTCCCAGGCGGGGGCTTTGATGCCTGACCTATTTGTGAATCTCAAATATCTGCATCCCCACCAAGGCCTGGCAGGCATGGTAGACCCCTAATAACGTTGGATGAATAACTGAGAGTACATGTATGTATTTGCTTTTTGGGTGTTGTATATGTGTGTGTGACTGTGGTGAATGCAAGTCTTCCATGTGCATGTCACTGAGTGTCTCCAGTCATGTGTGTGATGAGGGCTTGTTTCCAGGTGTGTCAGATGGTGACTGAGTGTGGGACTCTATCTCTGACAGTTTGTGTCTATATCCTAGACGCATGCATTCTGCGTGGGTCTGTGACAGTGCATCTGTGGTTTTTCTGTCTGATGAGGTGGAGGTCCGTTTGTATTTCTGTGAGATTTTGGGTAGTTATTTCCAGATAGTTTGTTTCATTGATAAGGCTGCATGTCTGATAGTATATGTGACTAGGTCTCTTCATGACTATTTTTGTGACACTGCCTGTGTGGCTCAGTCATACTAGTACATGTCTACCTTTTAGCAGTGCATGTGTGTCTCTGGAGCATCTGTGTATCTCCCTGTGACAGACTCAGCATCTCATTTCTGGGGCAGTACAAGTTTTTATGTGACAGTACATGTCTGATTGTGCCAGTGTGTTTGTGACAAGTTCTGTCAGTGTGTCTTGACAGGACATTTTTGTGGTTACATGGCAATGTAGGTCTCCCAGTCTCTGGAGTGCCTGTTTTTCTGTAATGGAATCTCTGGATGTCAGTTCTGGGACATAACTGTTTTTCTGCCAGTGTGCTACCTGAACAGTGTATGTCAGTCTCTGTGTGACAGTGCATGTGTATCTAGGACAAGTTTCCATCAATGTTTCTAATGGTTTATGTGTGTATTATCTCATGACATTTTTGTTATCTTTGGAGTGCATTTTTGTCTTTCTGGGGTGTAGGGCCTTGCCTTATACAGTTATTTTTTATATGTTTGTATATGAGGGTGTTTTATTACTCCCAGCAACATCTACCATGTCTAAGTCCCTCTCCCACCCAGAAGTGCAGCCTGAAGCTACCACCACCCTGGTTCACTCCCCGTCCACTCCCCTACCCCTCCACCTCCCTTTGTAGATTCTAGACCTGTGGACTGGGCCCAAGGCTAAGTCTAGCTAGTCTGTCTTGGTTAAGGGCTTCAAAAACACCCCGTAGGCATCCTGTTTCAGGCGTGCCTTTACCTGGGCATCCCCCCCAAGTCCCACAATGTGGCCACGGTTGGGGGTTACCCCTCCCTGGCTACTGGACATATTATTCTACAGCCTTGGCTTTAGTTTCAGAATGAAGGCTGCCAATGGCCTGGAAGACTCCAGTGAAGGGTGAGAAATACCCTTGGGGACAGGGTCCTGGATAGCCACGGGCTCGAATTCTTAGAAGCCAGGCCTGGCGCTATCTCTACAATAATCTCGAGGCAAAGGCGGCAAACCAAGTTACTAGGAAAGGAGGCTGCGCAGTTGTTTTTCAAGTGTACATACACACACCACCACCACCACCACCACCGACCCAGCACAACAACCAAAACAAACGAGGTTGCTGCAGAGGGATACCCAGAAAAGCTTTCTTCTTGGTGTGAGCCCCACCTCGTGCCCCCTCATTTACATTCAGGCACCTCCTCCTCGGAAGAACCGGGCGTGTATTTGCATAAGGGGGCACTCGACGCGTTCAGGGTGGTATGCAAATAAGGACTAGCTCCGATTGGCTGGGGTACAGCAGGTGCCGCGTCCCGATTGATCAAAGCCAGGTGGGCGGGGCTGTCGCCCAGGGTGACTCTCCCGGGAGGCGCGTGCCCCGGCTCAGTAGCGTTTGGGCTGGCGCGCGCGGCGAATCTTAATCCTGCACTGTCTGAGGGCGCTGCTGGGCCACCAGTTTCCCAGCCTTCCCTGCCTTCCCTGCCTTCCACCCTGGCGCCCCCCAGCCCTGGCTCCCCGGCCGCTCTACCCCGGGCGTCCACGCCCTGCGGGCTCAGCGGGTTCAGCGGGCTTAATCTGCGCAGCTCCTCCTCCATGTTAACCAAGCCTCTGCAGGGGCCTTCTGCGCCTCCCGTGACCCCCACGTCGCCTCCAGGTGAGCACAACCTTAACAACTGCAACCAGGCGGGGTGGGCTGGAAGGTGGGTGGCAGTGCCGCAGGGGGAGCGAGTCGCGGCCGGGCTCAGTACGCCGCCACCCTGACTTCCTCGCCTCCGCCTGCGTAGGAGGCAAGGATCGGGAAGCGTTCGAGGCCGAGTACCGACTCGGCCCCCTCCTGGGTAAGGGGGGCTTTGGAACCGTCTTCGCGGGACACCGCATCACAGACCGACTCCAGGTATCCACCACGAGGGTCTTGGGAGGGTTAGGTGTGTGTGTGTGGTGGGGTCCTCGGGCCTGGGGTGCTGGTTCTCTGGGCAGTGAGCCTGCAATGAGTGTAGTACGGTCATAAGGAGCAGAATCCGGGTAGTTAGGGGTGTGTGTGCGTGGCGTGTGGCGGTCCAGGTAGTGGGGGGGGGTGGCTTTCATGGCAGATATTCTGGAGGTTCAGGGACTTAAACTGGGAAGTGGGGGCCAAGGGAACTGTAGACCCCAGGATCCAGGGGATATGTGTGTGTGTGTGTGTCTGTGAAGGTGGGGACCTAGATATAAGGAGAATTTTTGAGATTTTTGGAGGTAGGTGTCCAGTTTGATGTCGTGAGGACCAGGACCCTGGTACAGAGTTGCGGTGTCCTGGAGCTAAATAGGAAAATTGAGGGCTTTTGAGGTATCAGGGAATCTATAACTATGGACTTAGGGTGAGGGGTCTGATTGCCTGAGAAGGGAGAGCCCAACAAGGGCAAAGGATGGTAGGAGAGGTAAACTTGGTTCTGGGGGCTTAGGGGAGAGCAGGGGAGGTTTGGCTCCTGGGTTGTAGGGTGTTGTGATTGGGGACCAGAAAAGCTGGAATGCTGGCTGATGGAGGGGTACTAGAGGCGGGCAGAGTCTGGAGGGTCACCCCTTACCCCGGCCCTGTTCTCCAGGTGGCCATCAAAGTGATTCCCCGTAATCGTGTGCTGGGATGGTCCCCCTTGGTGAGTATCTTTGGATCCCTTCCTGACCTATCTACCCCATCTTTGACGGTGAATAAGCTTCCTTGCTTTTCCAGTAAATGTGTGACTCCTTAGGCCCTGTAACAGTGAGAATGCTCCTACCAGCCCATGTTTATTCCTTTGGAGTAACACACAATTCTGATTCACCCCCATGAGCCCTGGTTTCTCCTTTCTAACTCCTTTCTCATCCTCCTTCCAAACACTGCTTTGGGGACTGCCCGCAGGGCATGCTGGTGGGGAAAGAGGGGCAGAGGTCACTGGTTGCCATGGTGATGGTGGCTGCTTCTCTCCTGCAGTTAAAGCGCTAACGGACATCAGGGCGGGTCTGGGCAAGTTGTAAAGGTGGGAGCGCCCTCTGGCGGGCCCATGGGAAACTGCGTCTGCGCAGGCCGTGGGACCCAGAGGAGAAGGGTGCGCCTGCGCAGTATTGAATTTTTGCGTCTCCGTGAGAAACCCTGTCTGCGGCTGTGCAAGTCAGCGGCCTGGCCAGGAGAGGGCCTCACCTTAAGCAGTAAGGGTGCTTCTGGCCGGCAGTGATCCTGCGCCGGGCTTCTAGAGTAATGAGAGGGGGCTTTTATGTCCAGGAACATTTGCGCCTTTTACTGAGCAGTTCTAGGTGCCTGGTGACAGTGACAAAATATCACATAACAGTTTATGCCAGGTCCTTTTGAATTAATCACACTCACCTATTTACCAAATGTATATTGAGCAAATGCTATGTATAAGGCACAATTACAGGCCCTTGGCAAGACATTATACAATATTTATTAAGAACTGATTTTGTGGTGGCGCCTGTGGCTCAAGTAGTAGGGCGCCAGCCCCATATATGCCAGAGGTGGCGGGTTCAAACACATCTCTGGCCAAAAAGTGCAACAAACAAACAAAAAAAAAAAAACAACTGATTTTGTGCTAAGTCCTTTTCTACTAATTGCTTTCATCTAGTTAACATTGAGCCCTACCCTGTTACCATGCATTATTCTGGTGCTTGAGATAATGTCAGTGAACAACACACTATTAAACAGCAATGGTGTTTATTGAGTGCTAACTCCTTGTCAGATCTTATGCTAGAGTGCCTTCATCTGTTTAACAAACATTTATTGAGCACCTACTGTGTGTAAGATACTGTTGTAATCTCTTAGAAAATGTCAGTGAACAGGACAGCGCCTGTGGCTCAAAGGAATAGAGCACCGGCCCCATATACCGGAGGTGGCAGGTTCAAACCTGGCCCTGGCCAAAAACTGGAAAAAGAAATAAAATAAAACAAAAAGACAAAACAAAATGTTACAGAATAGAGCTGCTTCTGCCAAAGGTCTTTTGTTAAGAACTCCTTTCATGGCTCAGCGCCTGTAGCTCAGTGGCTGGAGCACCAGCCACATACACCGGAGCTGGTGGGTTTGAATCCAGCCTGGGCCTGCCAGACAACAACTACAACCAAAAAATAGCTGGGCGTTTTGGTGAGTGCCTGTAGTCCCAGCTACTTGGGAGACTGAGGCAGGAGAATCACTTAAGCCCAAGAGTTTGAGGTTACTGTGAGTTGTGCCACCACAACACTATTGAGGGCAATATAGTTGGTGGGTTCGAATCCAGCCTGGACCTGCCAAACAACAACAACTACAACCAAAAAATAGCTGGGCGTTGTGGTGAGTGCCTGTAATCCCAGCTACTTGGGAGGCTGAGGCAAGAGAATCGCTTAAACCTAGGAGTTGGAGGTTGCTGTGAACTGATTCCAGAGCACTCTACCCAGGGCGACAGCTTGAGGCTGTCTCCCAAAAAAAAAAAAACCTTTTCATTTGAATATTTACTGATCCCCTACTCCATGCCAGATGTGTATAGGCTCTTGATTCAAATCACCCTATTAATTGCCATTTGAGCCCTTAAGACAAACAGGTGAGAGGTCAGCCTTAGCTGCTGGCCTGACATCTACCTTCTCCTTTTTTTCCCCCTGCTTCTCACCCCACTTCCAGTCAGACTCAGTGAGTTGCCCACTGGAGGTAGCACTGCTGTGGAAGGTGGGTGAAGGTGGTGGGCACCCTGGTGTGATCCGCCTGCTTGACTGGTTTGAGACACAAGAGGGCTTCATGCTGGTCCTCGAGCGGCCTTTGCCTGCCCAGGATCTCTTTGACTACATCACAGAGAAAGGCCCACTGGGTGAAGGCCGAAGCCGCTGCTTCTTTGGCCAGGTAGTGGCAGCTGTCCAACACTGCCATGCTCGTGGAGTTGTCCATCGTGACATCAAGGATGAGAACATTCTGATAGACCTCCGCCGGGGCTGTGTCAAACTCCTTGATTTTGGTTCAGGTGCCCTACTTCATGATGAACCTTATACTGACTTTGATGGTAAGGTTTCCCTAAATCGTTTGGGGAGGGTTGCCTTTTGACTTACATGGTGGTGAGGTGTCTGTACTGATACGTAATAGTGGGGATTCTTGGCCTTGCCCTCTGATAAAGTTCATCTGACAGCACCATAACCTTGTTTTGCTGTCCTATTTTGGTAAGCCAGTCCTAACTGTTAAGTCCTTTTATTTTTGATGTGAAGACTCAGCTGTTATATTTAAAAAGCTATTATTCAGCCAGGTGCTGTGACTCATGCCTGTTGTAATCCTAGCACTCTTCAGCTTAGGATTTCAAGACCAGCCTGAGCCCAGCCTTAGCAAGAGCCAGACTCCAACTTTATTAAAAAAAACAGAAAAGAGAAAAACTAGACTGGGCAGTGGCTCATGCCTGTAATCCTAGCACTTTGAGAGGCTGAGGCAGGTGGATGACCTGAGCTCAGGAGAGTGAAACCAGCCTGAGCAAGAGCTAGTCCCCCCTCTCTAAAAAACAGCCTGGCGTTGTGGCAGGCACCTGTAAGTCCCAGATACTTGGGAGGCTGAGGCAAGATCTCTTGAGCCCAAGAGACTGAGGTTGCTGTGAGCTATGATGCCATTGCCACTCTACCAAGAGCATCAAAGTGAGACTCTGTCTCAAAATTAATGTCAAAATAAAATAAATAACTACTATTCTAGTTAGGGTACCTTGATTTTTCTTTCTTTCTTTTTTTTTTTTTTTTTGGTACCTTGATTTTTCAGTGAGTGCCCTTAATTGTACTGAGAGGACCTACTTCCTGGGGTGCATGGGGTAGGAAAAGGGTACCATCAGAGTGGTATATGTAACCCCCCTGGCTTTGTGTGCAGGGACAAGGGTGTATAGCCCTCCAGAATGGATCTCTAGACACCAGTACCACGCACTCCCAGCTACTGTATGGTCACTGGGTATCCTCCTCTATGATATGGTGTGTGGGGACATTCCCTTCGAGAGGGACCAAGAGATTCTGGATGCTGAGCTTCACTTCCCTGCCCATGTTTCCCCAGGTAAGACCCTCACTGATACCCAGCCCGGAAGATTCCATCCTTCCCAGGGATCCCCTAATAACAGCTAATCTTCCCTGTGCTTCTTGACCCACAGACTGCTGTGCCCTAATCCGCCGGTGCCTGGCCCCCAAACCCTCTTCCAGGCCCACACTGGAAGAGATCCTGCTGGACCCCTGGATGCAAACACCAGCTGAGGAAGCACCCCTCAATACCCCCAAGGGAAGCCCCACCCCTTTGACCTGGTCTCTGCTGCCCTAGGCTTGGCCAAGACCCCACTGGTCAGAATAGCCGTCCCATGGCCATGCTACAGGGATAGATGGACATTTGTTGACTTGGTTTTACAGGTCATTTCCAGTATTACTAAGGTCAGGGATTGGGGATCAGGAGTCAGAAGATAATAGAAGCCAAGTCTGCTCAGTCCCCATCCCAATTCTGTGAAGGACCCTTCCTTCTAGAACTGGTGATTCCTTATTCTAGACTGAGGGAGGACTTCTTTCTCATTTTGCTAAGGATGTTTATTTGGGCAAAGTTAGTTCCATTCTGAGCCGTGGGACTCTTATTCTGATGACTTGTCACCCCTACACTGGCACCTCCTACTATCACCACACAAACTTAGTTCACACGCTCTTATTTGGGCAAGGGTGCTTTCCTTTCAATACCCCAGTAGTTATTTTAGCAATGGGACCATTTCCCCTAGCCTAGGGTCCCATCTTGGGTCAAGCTGTTTGCCTACCTCAGCCCAGGATTGCTTTTTCTGGGGGAGGTAATGCCCTATTGTCATCCCAGGGCTCTTTTGGTGAGGGGATCCTACTCTGTTATCCCAAGTGCTCTTATTCTGGTGAGAAGAACCTTCCTTGATTTGGGAAGGAATGGGAGATGGACACCACCGGACACCACCAGAGACTAGGATGGGATGGGTGGGTTTTGGGGGGATGGGCTAGGGGAAAAGTCTTACTGTGTGTTCTCCTGGGGCCCCACCCCAACTTGTGGATTCTTGCTGCCTCCTCCTGAGCCAGTATTGTCCAACTGCTAAAGTAGAAATACTTAGATATTAGGAGGAGGTAATCTACAAGTGTGCCCTCTTCTCCCTTCTCCCCCTGCCTGGATTATTTAAAAAGCCATGTGTGGAAACCCACTATTTAATAAAAGTAATAGAATCAGAAGTGACTGGCCATTTGTAGATGGGAAGCATTTGTGGATTGTCTACCATATGTTGAGCCAAGAAGGATATTGTACCTCTCCTTTGCCCTTGGGCCATCTTAAAGAGTTTTTTTTTTTTTTTTTAAACCTTTATTTGAGACAGCCTCAAGCTGTCACCCTGGATAGAGAGCTTTGGCATCACAGCTCACAGCAACCTCCAATTCCTGGGCTCAAGCGAGTCTCCTGCCTCCGCCTCCCAAGTAGTTGGGACTACAGGCGCCAGGCCATTTTTTTTTTGGTTGCAGCCGTCATTGGCGGGCCCCGGCTGGATTCGAACCCGCCAGCTCAGGTGTACGTGGCTGGCGCCTTAGCCCGTCGAGCCACAGACCCCGAGCCCATCCTAAAGAGCTTTTATGGGTTCTTTGAAGCTGGACCACAAAAACTTGATTTCCCTCCCAGGTCTTCCTATACATCCAATAACTGCAGAAGGTGGTATTGTAGACATTAAAGCATCAACAACCAAAGATCGCTCAGAGGCCAAAAAAAAAAATCTGTCCAACCTTAGGGTAAGGAAATCTGTTGGAAGAGAAAAGCCCTTTCAGAGCACAGGTGAGGTTGGGGCAGGAGCTGACTGCAATCTTTTCGTTCTTTCCTAATATTCAGGGTGTAGTCTCCTGTTTTGCCCTACTTTTGACCCTCTCCTCATATGCATGTCTTCAACCTTAAAACTGCTTTACCCTAGTCTGTCTTGGACTCAATGTGTCCTGACCTCCGAAGTCTCCATCTTGCCCCCGTTTTCAAATTCTAGTTGACCTATAAGCCTATCACCTAACTCATTTGTCCTCCCTTCTGTCTCAGCTTTCCTTTGCCTCTTCACTTGCTCATCCTCACCAAACTGCTTTTGTTTGCTAGCTTATTTGCCTGATACTAACCTCAGTTCACCTGCTTCACCCACTGCTCCCTCACCGGCCCAAATCTCGAGGTTTCTTGTCCCTTTGGAGATGCGCATAAGCTCTCCAGGGGGCGGAGCCTCGCTGGGATAGGGGAGAGGAACTAGGAAAGGCTTAGGAGTTTCTGATGCGGAAAAGGACATGCTATCTGAAGGGTGTCAATAAAACGCCGAGACAGAAAAGGAGTAGCTGAACCAGCGAGGTTAGGAGACTGGGAAAGCGGCAATCAATGAAGCGGATGGACAGCAGATCGGGTCTAGTAGCAGGAATACACCATGGAAAGATGCCGAGAGGCTGAGCCGGCCGTGTTCCAGGTTTCTCGGTCCAACAGAATTTGGGAATCCCGAAGCCACTGCTTGAGACTCAGCTTTTAGGAGGGGACGATGAACTACAGCAACCTGGCCAACCTGATTCACACCCCACCCCGAGGTCCGGAAGCGGAAATGACGGACACGGAAGTGCCCTGCTGTTGCCGAGGGGACGGGCCGGGTAGATGCCAACATGGCAGCGGTTGGGGCTGGAGGCTCCACCGCGGCGCCCGCGTCAGGGGTGGTCTCTGCGGGGACATTGGAGCCTGGGACTGCAAGTGCGGGTGAGACAGCCAGTGGTCGAACAGTCAGCAGCGGGGCGGAGGTCGGGAACGTTTCTCACTGAAGTTAGAGAAAGCATCCCGTGTGAACCGACGTGTGTGTGTAGGGGAAGGGAAGACAGAATGAACCATATTGAGTGTGTTGTGGGGCGGGGAAGAGATCTTTCTGAGGGTGATTGGGAGGGAGGTCCTTCCGCATATGGAAAGAAGAGACCATTGTCTGTGTGGAAGATACTTCCTTTGGGGGAAGCTAAGACCACCGAGATCGTTCTGAGTATGTGGGGTCCTTCATTTATTGACGGGAGAGACCATTTTGAGGGTGTGGGTGTTCTTATAGAAGGGAGAGACTATTCTGAGGGTGACGGTTCCTTCCTTATAAAGGGATGGGGACTATTGTGAGTGAGTAAGGGTGGGGCGGGACCTTCTTTATGACTAGAAAGGGTCCATTTTCACTTTTTTTTCTTAATTGTTGGGGATTCATTGAGGGTACAAGAAACCAGGTTACACTGATTGCATTTGTTAGGTAAAGTCCCTTTGAAAATCGTGTTTTGCCCCCAAAAGGTGTGGCACACACCAAGACCCCACCCCCCTAGAAAGGGTCCATTTTGAGGATGAGGGTGTCCTTCATTGTATGGGGACAGGATCGTTTTGGAGGGTCCCTTCTTAATGGAGATAGAGTTCATTGTATGTTGGGCTGGGAGGGCTGGTCCTTACGTGGTGGAGAAAAAATGTTCTGACAGTGCCAGATCCTTCCTCATAGCAAAGAGTTCATTGTGAGTGTGGTAGAACAAAGAATAATTCTTTGGCTGGGGAGGGGGTTGTGCATTGATGGGAGGACAGACCATGTGGAGTACAGGGAAATATTCCCTTTATTGTTGAGGGATGCAGACCATTCTTGGTAGGGTGACCATTCATTATATGGGGTTTAATCCCTTAGGCGATGGGGGAATCATTTCTAATATTTGTCAGACTATTCTGGATCAGAAGGAATCAGTAGTCATAGGAGAGAGGGGTTGAAAGACCATTCTTAGTGTGGGAAGGATCATTCCATATGGGATGTAGACCATTCTGAGTGTGAGGGAATGTACTCACTTCTTGGATGGGAGCAAAACCATTCCTTAGGGAATGGGCATACCTTGTACAGTGGTCTCATTCCTTGTACTGGTGTATTAGTCTTTACATGGGACAGTCCCTCATTAAATGGGAACATCATTTCATATAAATCCTCAATTTGTTCATCCATAAAATGAGAATCTTCATTGTTTTTTGTTTGTTTGTTTTTTGTAGAGACAGTCTCACTCAGTAGAGTGCCGTGGCGTCACACAGGTCCCAGCAACCTCCAACTCCTGGGCTTAGGCGATTCTCTTGCCTCAGCCTCTCGAGTAGCTGGGACTACGGGTGCCTGCCACCATGCCCAGCCATTTTTGTTGTTGTTGTTGCAGTTTGGCCAGGGTCGGGTTCGAACCCGCTACCCTGAGTATATGGGGCTGGCACCCTACTCACTGAGCCACAGGTGCCGCTTTTCATAGTTCTTTTGGAGATCAGAGTGGTATGAGGAGTCTGTTGAGGTAATTCATATAAATCACTTAGCCCAGTGATAGGCACAAAGTAAGCACTCAGTAAATGTCAAGAATGTAGTTGTGGTATTCTGCCTGGGGAAGGGTTGCTTCTCAGTCAGGGGAGGAAGAGAGGCAGCCCAGACGCGTGTCCAGGGCCTGCCCTAGCCTTTTCCTGACACTGTGGCAAGAATTCCAGGTATGGGATGGTCAAGGTAGAGCCCACTTGTCCCTTTCTGGCTCTTCCTGCTTGTGACTGAGCCAGTGGGAAAAGGTGTGGATCAGACTCTCAGTCAGGGCAGGCAAGCAGAGGGAGGAAGTGGCAGTGGCTAGGAGAATCCTGTTTGAGAGAGGAGAGTGGTTGGGTGGTTGCGTGGCTGTGCCCCAGCAGCTTGTGACCTCATTCTCCCTTGCCCTTCCTGCTCTCCACAGCTCACCGGCGCCTCAAGTACATATCCCTCGCTGTGCTGGTGGTCCAGAATGCCTCTCTCATCCTCAGCATCCGCTATGCCCGTACGCTGCCTGGGGACCGTTTCTTTGCCACCACTGCTGTGGTCATGGCCGAAGTGCTCAAAGGTCTCACCTGCCTACTCTTGCTGTTTGCACAGAAGAGAGGTATGAGATCGGGAGGGGGCTACACTGGAGTTGGTGGGGAAACTCCCTGTGTGTGTGTGTGTGTGTGTCTGTCTGTCTGTCTGTCTGTTTCTCCACATGGAGGATCTGCTGCTGGGAGAGCATCTCTGGGTCTGTGATCCTGCCTGGGAAGTATGTAAGGGCAGCTGACCTTATCCTTCCAGCTTTGAGTAGCTGCATCTATACTTTTATAGCCCTAACACTCTAGTTGCTGTCTGTGCCCATAAAGTAGTATGGAACATTTATGTAGTGATTTATTTTTTTACTTTTAACTTTGTTTTTACCCTTTAACTTTTTGTTATGGAGACGTTCAAACATATACAAAAATAGGAAAGAATAATAAAATAGTAAAATATCCATGTACCCATCCCCTAAAGTTGGCAATTAACAATTCATAGCCACTTTGCCATTAAACAGCATTAATGATTATCCATTCACTGTCCATCTATATGTCTACCTACAGATCTACTCCACCTTGTGAAGTAAACTCACATGAAGTAATTACTGTTATGAAGTAAATCCTCCTTCATTATCTTTTTTTTTTTTTTTTTTTTTGGGGGGGGGAACAGGGTCTTACTCTTTCGCACTGGCTTGAGTGCAGTGGTATCATCATAGCTAACTGAAAACTCCTGGGCCCAGATGATCCTCCTGCTTCAGCCTCCTGAGTAGCTGGGACTACAGGCTTGTGCTACCATGCCTGGCTAATTTTTCTATTTTTTTGTAGAGACACGGGGTCTTGCTCTCACTGAGGCTGGTCTTGAACTCCTGAGCTGAAGCAGTCTTCCTCCCTCAGCCTCCCAAAGTACTAAGATTATAGGTGTGAACCACTGAGCTGTTCCCTCCCCCATATTGTCTTGAGTAAATGTCTTGGTACATATTTTTGAAAAATAAGTACAATACTTAACAATCATATATCAAAAAATTAACAGTAATTCAAAAAAATTAATAATTAAATATCTAGTGCCCAAATTTATAATGATTTCTTAACTGTCATAAGAGTTTTTAAAAATGTGTCCATACCAAAAAAAAAAAAAAAAAAAAAAAAATGCTTGGCGCCTGTGGCTCAACAAGCTGAGGCGCCAGCCACGTATACCTGAGCTGGTGGGTTCGAATCCAGCCCGGGCCCGCCAAACAATGACGGGTGCAACCAAAAAATAGCCAGGCGTTGTGGCGGATGCCTGTGGTACCAGCTACTTGGGAGGCAGAGGCAAGAGACTCGCTTGAGCCCAGGAATTGGAGGTTGTGAGCTGTGATGCCACGGCACTCTATCCAGGGTGACAGCTTGAGGCTCTGACTCAAAAAAATAAATAAATAAATAAAAATGTGTCCATAGGGCGGCGCCTGTGGCTCATCGAGTAGGTCACCGGTCCCATATACTGAAGGTGGCGGGTTCAAACCCTGCCTCCGCCGAACTGCAAAACAGAAAAATAGCCCGGCGTTGTGGCGGGTGCCTGTAGTCCCAGCTACTCAGGAGACTGAAGCAAGAGAATTGCCTAAGCCAAGGAGTTGGAGGTTGCTATGAGCTGTGTGATGCCACGGCACTGTACCAAGGGTGATAAAGTGAGACTCTGTCTCTACAAAAAAAAAAAATGTGTCCATAGGGGCCAGACACAGTGGCTCACACCTATAATCCTAGCACTTTGGGAGGCTCAGGCGGGTGGATTGCCTGAGCTCACAGGTTCCAGACCAGCCTAAGCCAGAGTGAGACCCTGTCTCTAAAAATAGCTGGGCATTGTGGCGAGTGCCTATAGCCCCAGCTACTTGAGAGGCTGAGGCAAAAGAATGGCTTGAGGCTCGGCGCCTGTGGCTCAATGGGCTAGGGCGCCAACCACGTACACCTGAGCTGGCGGGTTCGAATCCAGCCCGGGCCAGCCAAGCAACAGTGATGGCTGCAACCAAAAAAAAAATGGCCGGGCGTTGTGGCGGGCGCCTGTGGTCCCCGCTACTTGGGAGGTGGAGGCAGGAGACTCGCTTGAGCCCCGGAATTGGAGGTTGCTGTGAGCTGTGATGCCAGAGCACTCTATCCAGGGTGACAGCTTGAGGCTCTGTCTCAAAAAAAAAAAAGAATGTCTTGAGCCCAAGAGTCTGAGGTTGCTGTGAGCTGTGATGCCAGAGCACTCTACCTAGGGGTGACAAAGTGAAACTCTGTCTCAAAGAAAAAAAACAAATGTGTCCGTATATGATCAGTGTTTTGTAATTGGTTGACGTCTCCTAAATCTGTTAATCTCTAGGTTCCCTTCTGATTTTTTATTCTCTATGCAATTAATTTGTTGAAGCAAGTCATTTGTCTTGTAGACTTTACTTAGTCTGGATTTTGCTGACTGCCTCCTTGTGGTATCATTAAGCATTCTTCTGTCCTATACATTTCCTGTAAATTAGGAGTTGGGTTTATCTGTTAATTTAAACATCTCTCCCAGTGGCCTTCTACTTGAAATGTTGTGCAATTGTTTGTAAAGGCCTTGCACATGTAAAGGATAGAGATGAATTATGAGAATTATGCACTTCTGCCCTATGTGCATTGAAGAAAACACTTACCCACTTGTTTTTTTTTGTTTTTGAGACAGAGCCTCAAGCCATCGCTCTGGGTAGAGTGCCGTGGCATCACAGCTCATAGCAACCTCCAACTCCTCGGCTTAAGCGATTCTCTTGCCTCAGCTTCCCAAGTAGCTGGGACTACAGGCGCATACCACAACGCCCGGCTGTTCTTTGGTCATAGTTGTCATTGTTGTTTGGCAGGCTCAGGCTGGATTTGAACCCGCCACCTCTGGTGTATGTGGCTGGCGCCTTAGCTGCTTGAGCTACAGGCCCTGAGCCATTTACCTACTTGTTAACTCTGGGTCCCTGGAAGGCAGCAGCAGTTTAGGAACCCTCCAGTGCTTTTCTTAGTGGACCCATAAACAGTAGAGGAGTGAACACTGCCTCAGGCCATGGGCTGTGGAGGTGGACATGTTAGTAGTGCAGATATGCATCTTGTCTTCATAGGACTGATGTTTGAGATAGGAATAATAGCTCCAGATTTAATCACAGGCCTTCATCTCTTAGCCGTGATTTCAAACCTTTCTCCCCCATTTTCCCCCCTGAATTAGTTTGGTGGTAAAAACCTACCTGACCTGATATAGAGTTCTTTGTAGATCTGTGTTATTTATCTCATTTGTTGTGAATATTCACATAGTTCATTGCTAAAATGTGAATGATACCTGGCTATGGTATGGCAGTTCTCTCTATGTTTTTTTTTTTTTTTTTAATTTCTTTTTCTTTTTTTTCTTTTGAGACAGAGCCTCAAGCTCTACTCAAGGGTAGAGTGCGTGGCATCACAGCTCATAGCAACCTCCAACTCCTGGGCTCAAGCGATTCTCCTGCGTCCACCTCCCAAGTAGCTAGGACCACAGGCACCTGCCACAACGCCTGGCTATTTTTTGGTTGCTGCTGTCATTGTTCTTTGGCGGGCCCAGGCTGGATTCAAACCTGCCAGCTCAGTTGTATGTGACTGGTGCCTTAGCCACTTGAGCCACAGGCACCGAGCCTCCCTCTATGTTTTGTTTTGTTTTGTTTTGAGGCAGAGTCTCACTGCGTCGCCCTTGGTAGAGTGCCATGGCATCATAGCTCACAGCAACCTCAAACTCTTAAGCTTAAGGAATTCTCTTGCCTCAGCCTCCCGAATAGCTGGGACTACAGGCATCTGCCACAACGCCCGGCTATTTTTTTTTTTGTTGTTGTTGTTCTAACGCCCGGCTATTTTTTTGTCAGAGTTGTCATTATTGTTTATCTGGCCTGGGCCAGGTTCAAACTGGCCAGCCTCGGTGTATATGGCCAGTGCCCTACTCACTGAGCTATGGGTGCCGAGCCAAGCTCCCTCAGTTTTATATAATCTATGGTATATATACCAGGTTACCTTTCTGACCCCTGGGTAAATTAGAGGTTAGAGACCAAAAATGAGTCTTGGGATTAGTGCCACAAAGGGCAGTGTTTGTAAATTAGCAGCAGCAGGAGTTCTGGGGTAACCTCATGCAGTGGTTGTGGAGGTTTCCCCTAAGGAGTGACACTCAGCTAAGACTTAAAAGATGAACTGCAAAAAAGTGGTATGAGCTTTGCAAAAGTCTTATTACATACGAAATGATTCTCATTCACTGGAATGGTTTCTATCCAGACTTCTGCTTAATGGAAATGGACAATCCTGCATTTATCCAAGTGGCAAGGGCTAAGGATGACAGAAAGATGTAGTTGAAAGGGGAGCTGGCCCCAGTCCTCAGGTGCTTCACAGGCCAGTAAAGAGCTGGGATAAGTCCAAAAGTCTAGTCTAAACTTCTCCTCTGTGTGAAGAACACACTTCCACCCCCATTTCTAGGGCTTCTACTTCATAAACTCTTACTTAATGCTGATGATTTCAGTCTACACACATATATTGAGTGCTCTGAGTGGGGCTCTGTGCCAGAGAGTTGTACTCTAAGATGAATGAAATGTAGTCTGACTAGTAAACATGGTATTAGGGAGGATTCTTTTGCAGCCATTAAAAACTGAGTTAAGGCCTACTGGAGACATGGTTGTACTCTAAGGAAAACTGAGAACAAAGACTTGTTTCCAGCTCTCTGGGAATCAAGAGTAAATGGAGCACAGAAGCCAGGCCTGGTCCCAGCCTTCAGGGGGATCCCTGTCTTTGGCAGTCAGTGCTACAAAGGGCTCTCCTTTTACAACCTAGGTAACGTGAAGCACCTGGTTCTCTTCCTCCACGAGGCTGTCCTGGTGCAATACGTGGACACACTGAAGCTCGCAGTGCCCTCTCTCATCTATACCTTGCAGAATAACCTCCAGTATGTTGCCATCTCCAACCTGCCAGCTGCCACTTTCCAGGTGAGCCCCAAGCCCACCATGGCCCTAGGAGAACTGGCTGGGTTATGGGATAGAGTATGAGGGTTTGAGGGTGGGCACAGTTTCCTCATCTGTGATAAATGGGGATGAAAATAGTAATATTGTACCTACTCACTGGGATGCTGGGATGATTAAAAGAACAATACCTGTAAAGAACCCTTGGTGGGTGATAGATAAACTTTAAGCATATTTAGGCTATTCCTGGAAGCCCTGTGAAATAGTTAAAGAACCTAGATTCTGGGGCCAGGCTGGCTAGGTTCAAATCTCAGGTCTTCTACTTTCCAGCTGTGTGATTTTGGATCAAGTCACTTTACTTCTCTGTGCCTTAGTTTTCTCATCTTTAAATGGGAGATTACAATGGTGCCCACTTCATATGTTGTAGTGAGGATTAAATATACTAATTCACATAAAGTGCCTTGACACACAACAGCACATAGTAAGCACTGTGTAAATATTTACTGACTTTATTGTTGTGGTTGTTGATTCATTTCCTTTTTTTTGAGCAGAGTCTCACTTTGTCGCCTTTGGTAGAGTGCTGTGGCATGACAGCTCACAGCAACCTCCAGCTCTTGGGCTTAGGCGATTCTCTTACCTTAGCCTCCCAAGCAGCTGGGACTACAGGCGCTCACCACAACGCCTGGCTATTTTTTCGTTGTTGTTGCAGTTTGGCCGGGGCCAGGTTTGAACCTGCCATCCTCCGTATATGGGGCCGGCGCCCTACTCACTGAGCCACAGGCACCACCCACTGTTGATTCATTTCTATCAAGACCTCCCTCATCACAAAGGTTACATACTTCCAGGCATTTTATATACATCAGGCATTTATAGACAATGAAGGCACAGCTCAGACAGGGCACGTGCTTTGTCCCTGGTCACACAGTCAGGAAATGGGATTGGGATGTAGATGGCACAGCCATCCTTCTGTGCACTTTCTGGGAGGGACCTCAGTGCTATTTAGCTGCAGCTCAGCCAGTGGCTAGTGTGGTTGGCTACTTTTGCTGTTAATATTGTCATCTGCACCACCCTGTGTTTGTTGTGCCAGTGGGTGCTTCCCCATGCGTACCTGTTGGGGGTTGGGGTCAGCCCTCAGTGCCTTCCACATGCCACTCACAGGTGACGTACCAGCTGAAGATCCTGACCACAGCACTGTTCTCCGTGCTCATGCTGAACCGCAGCCTTTCCCGGCTGCAGTGGGCCTCCCTGCTGCTCCTCTTCACTGGCGTCGCCATTGTCCAGGCACAGCAAGCCGGTGGGGGAGGCCCACGGCCACTGGATCAGAACCCTGGGGCAGGCCTAGCAGCTGTTGTGGCCTCCTGTCTCTCCTCGGGCTTCGCAGGTGTCTACTTTGAGAAGATCCTCAAAGGCAGCTCAGGATCCGTGTGGCTGCGCAACCTGCAGCTAGGCCTCTTTGGCACAGCACTAGGCCTGGTGGGGCTCTGGTGGGCCGAGGGCACCTCTGTGGCTCGTCGCGGCTTCTTTTTTGGGTATACACCTGCTGTCTGGGGCGTGGTGCTCAATCAGGCCTTTGGTGGCCTATTGGTGGCTGTCGTTGTCAAGTATGCTGACAACATCCTCAAGGGCTTTGCCACCTCCCTGTCCATTGTGCTGTCCACTGTTGCCTCCATTCGCCTCTTTGGCTTCCATGTGGACCCATTATTTGCCCTTGGCGCTGGGCTTGTCATTGGTGCCGTCTACCTCTACAGCCTTCCCCGAGGTGCAGCCAAAGCCATAGCTTCTGCCTCTGCCTCCATCTCCACCTCTGGGCCCTGCATTCACCAGCAGCCTCCAGGGCAACCACCGCCACTGCAGCTGTCTTCCCACCGTGGAGACCTCATCACGGAGCCCTTTCTGCCAAAGTCAGTGCTGGTGAAGTGAGGGCTGATGGTGGTGGTGGGGCAACAGGGAGGGGACTGGGTGGAGGGTGTTGGGCATCTCCAGGACTTAAGTTGCCACGGGGGCCTGACTTCTCTGGACTTGGGGACAGTCTTTTCTCCCAGGTCACTGAGACTTTTGGAGGGGGTATGGGACTAGGGCCAGGTGTCACATGAAACCTTCCTGGTAGGTTTGACGCCCCCTCCCCTGGAGGGGTTTTTAGAGCTGCTTCCTCTGCCTCACTCTAACCTCTTTGAGAACAGGCGTTGGGGGTATTGTCATTCAAAGCCTTTTTTGTCTGCCCCCCTGCTGGAGGTTTCCTGTCTCTTGCCTAGGAGAGTCCTTCCCAGCAATCCCTCTACCTTTGTCAGGACAGACTGGACAGAAATCCTACAGCTCTTGACTAATGATGAATGCCCACCTTTGGGGTTATTTCCCACAGTTTGAGGCCTTCTCTCCTCCCTCACCATGACACTAAATCATGTTAGTAGTTGGGTCTGTTGTGTGGCCTTGAGGCAGCTTCCCTGACACCAAGACCCTTAGAGAACCTTGAATATAGGCCTCTTTCAAGTGCTCAGGGAGAGAAAGGGGTGAAAGCTGGCTGGTTGGGAGAAGGTACCATAGGGCCCATCTGTTTTTTAGTGGTTTTGGGATTTGGGGTATAATCAGATGATTAATGATCTAGGGTATGGGAAAAGCAAGGAGAGGTCCTTGAAATGGTTAAGTCTCATTGAATTTGAGTCACTGTCAGTTGCTGGATGCAGGGTTACTTCCTAAGACATCCAGAGGGCAAAATAAAGCTGCCAATCACTCTTGATGCCCTATTGGCTGTATAAGGCACCCTTACTTCATGGGGGTGGGTTATATTAGAATTGATGAAATGTGCTCCCCAAAGCTTATTAACACCTTAACTGTATCCCAGGGTGGGGGCTGTGTGTGTGCATGGGAGATGCCTGGGTTGTTTTTGCTATATGTAAATAGGGGCACTGGATCTTTATTTTTGATTAATTTGTTCTGATTTTTTGGTTTGTTTTCTAAGGAACTGTAATGAACAAATGTCAGGATACTCAATGCCAAATAAAGATGTTGTATTTATTTAGTCCACGTGTAGCTTTCTGACCCAGGGGACCCGCGGTTACTAACCCCAGAACTACCAGTCTCACCACCACCACCCTCGCTTGCTCAGGAAAACCACCTGCCAGCCTACCCCAGCTTTCTGTATTTTTCTTTCCTCTCCATTCCCACCACAGGTTGCTCACCAAGGTGAAGGGTTCGTAGCTGCTGGGATTGAAGACGTTGGCCTGGCCTCGCTCTCCCTTCTTGCCCTGGCCCAGCTGAGACCAGACACTCTGATCAGTGTTAGGGGTAGGGAGAGGTAGTCACCGAACTCCCTGTCCCCCCACCCCACCCCACCCCATCCAGGGCTAACATACTAAATTCTCTCTAGTAATGACTTCAGCCCTTAGCCCCTACTACCCCCACACAATTTCTTAGGTGAGTTTTTGCAAATAAAATGTGTTGCATCATGCTGGCTTGGAAACCCTCGAAAGAATGAGGGAAGGAAGGACGTGCTCAGGCCTGTAGACATGATTACAGAAAAGCTTTTATTAAAAACTCTAGGCCTGGAGAAGGCGATGATTCAGTCTTGCTGCTTGGTTCGGGAGGCCTCAGCATTGGCCCGGAGCACAGCCCCGGGGGATGGGTAGGGACGCTGCTGGAAGAGGGGCCCAGCTGCTGTAGTGTCAGCACCCGTCTTAGCCTCATTCCGCTTAGGGAGTCCTGTTGACCATGTGCCCCTGTGGGTGACAGTGTCAGGAGATGGGGGATGTGGTGGTCACTGCCCACCAGGCCCAAATGAGGAATAGGGGAAAGTGGCGGGAGGAGGGCCATGGTGTTTATCTATGTAGTGAGGAGCATGAGGAAAAAGAGCTCATGAGGGGCTATTACTTAGCTTTCACTTACCGGGGTGCATCTGAATATGAGCTGGGGTCCATTGGGTCTAACTCTTCATCTTTTCGGCTCACCACTGTGGAAGTAAGTGGCAGGGTAAAGTCTTCAATCAAGGCCTGAGAAGCCCCTGATCACTGAGCCCCATGCCCCAGGAAGACACGGAGCCTTGTGGCTGCTGCATACCACAGCACTCTTCTCCCAGCCTAGGTCCTAGGAGGGAGGGCTTCCTTACACTGCAGGTACCCTGGGACCTCACTTGCCTCACTTGAGCCCCAGCCTGCTCTTCTTACCCTTCTTGCTCTTTGGGTAGGGAGCCAGCTCCTCTCGGCGATGGTGGCGCCGTTCTTTGCCCTCTTCCCGGTCTGCCTTGTCATAGCCGCGGTCCCGATCCCGTTCCCTGTCCCGTTCTCTCTCTCTGTCCACTTTGTCATAGACACGGTCTCGATCTCTGTCAGACTTGTCATGGCCCCGGTCTGACTTGTCGTGGCCCCGGTCTGGCTTGTCATGGCCCCTGTCGGTCTTGTCATGGCCCCGGTCCAACTTGTCATGGCCACGGTCTGACTTCTCCTCAGCATCTGGGACATGAGTCTTGAAATGATCTTCTCCTCCCACCCCAGGACTCAGTAGCCTCTGCCTTCAGCAACCTCCCCTGCCTGGTATCGCCTACCCCTCCTTGATCCACTATGATATACTTGGCCTCTCTCTGAGAACTGTTAGAATCACTCAAGGCACCCTTGAATCTGCCAACTCACCTGCATTACTGCTCCTGAGCTTCTTGGCAGATTTGGTAACGATGGAGTTGGGGTCATGTGGGGAGAGCCAGGACACGAGGTCTGTGTCTATATTCCAGTAGTAAGGGAGCCCACTGTGGGGCAGTGGAAAGGAAGGAGTGTCAGCACAGATGTCCTCTTTGTGTCTTCAACTCTTTTTTTTTTTTTTTTTGAGACAGAGCCTCAAGCTGTCACCCTGGATAGAGTGCCGTGGCATCACAGCTCACAGCAATCTCCAATTCCTGGGCTCAAGCGAGTCTCTTGCCTCCGCCTCCCAAGTAGCTGGGACTACAGGCGCCCACCACAACGCCCGGCCATTTTTTTTTTTGGTTGCAGCTGTCATTGTTGTTTGGCGGGCCCGGGCTGGATTTGAACCTGCCAGCTCAGGTGTATGTGGCTGGCGCCTTAGCCTGTTGAGCCACAGGCGCCGAGCCTGAACTATTTCTTATATACTGGATCTTCGCTTTACCTGAATTTATTTTTCTCTGA
>CAUYRH010044703.1:0-12312 GCA_963574655.1 Perodicticus potto
AGAGTGCTGTGGCATCACAGCTCACAGCAACCTCCAATTCCTGGGCTCAAGTGAGTCTCTTGCCTCTGCCTCCCAAGTAGCTGGGACTACAGGCGCCCGCCACAACGCCCAGCCATTTTTTGGTTGCAGCCGTCATTGTTGCTTGGCTGCCCAGGTTGGATTCGAACCCGCCAGCTCGAGTGTATGTGGCTGGCGCCTTAGCCCGTTAAGCCACAGGCGCCGAGCCACGACTATTACTTTGACTTAAAATATACAAAGGCAAACTATGTAACCCAAATGTGTATACCCCCATATTGTTCTCAAATTTTAAAAAAAAATTTCAAATGTTAGGTTTACATCCTCCGAATCTCTGAAATATTAATTCAGTCATAGCTAATCAGTTTCTAAATAATCCAAGAAACACATGTAATTACAAAACCCAAAACGGATTAGTATCTTTACTTTGAAAACCTATTAAGTAATGAACGATTGATCAGTTTAGTAACCAGAGTGCATTTTTATGTATTTATTTTTTCCCTTGAGTCATTCAGAGAGCATTTTAGTAGGAGAAAAAGTGTAGACGTTGTCAGTCTTTGAATTTAGCCAAGTGGAAAGGAGTCCCTTTGTGCAAGTAAGGGCTTTGTTTAGAGCAGTGGGGTTAATGCTGCAGAAAGATGATGTCAGAAAGCTGCTACTGCAAGGCTTTCACTAAGGAGAAGGCTTGCTAATTCTGTCTTTGTGCTCTATTGATACACTGTGAAAGTGTATTCCCAAAACCTAGCTCAAAATATGCAGACCCCATCACAGAGTTAAGATTTGCCGATGTTATTCTTCACCAATGCTTTCTCCAAATACTATTTTTTGTGGACAAAACAAATTCAAGTCCTTGTTTTTCTTCTTGTTCTTTAGTTAGCAATTAATAAATTAGGAAAGCATAAATATTTTAACTATTTTTCATGGTGAGTTAACATAAAGTTTAATCAGTTGTAGAATGTGAGGGAAAGCCATGATAAATCTTAATGATTTAAGGAATCTCTTATTTATTATCTTTTAACAGGTATGTTTCAGAGAGTTAATCTGATTTCAAACATCTAATCAAACAGAGTTAATAGAACACAATTCTGACTAGCAGTGTTTTTAGTTACCAAGACAGAGCATATTGAAAGAATTACCATCCAAAGAAGTAATAGGAATGGATTTTAAAATGTTCACAAAAATTAACAGGAAAGTCTCTTTTGTACACTTTCTATGTATACTTTCAGTTTACAAATATAACACTGGGACAGTAAACTCAGAATTATGTATAATTCATACATCATAATTGCGTATTTCTTCAAAATTCTGTCCTTTTGGGTTTTTTTTAAACATTTAAAAATATGTTAAGAGATTTCCTATAATTCTATTTCTGTGCAAGTAAAAGGTACCCACCATCTCACAGAGAGCCCACTACACGCAAACCTGGCTCTGAGACAGGCCCTTTTTGACACTCACTTTTTTCCATCAAATTGTTCCCTTGAGAGACCAATATTCAGAATAGGCCATTGCCTTGGACATGATGTGCTTACCTCCTAGAGTCCCCATGAAGACTTTGGCTCTCCATCCTATACCCCAAAGGGAAGGTTGCCTCCTTCCCATCCAGAGTTGCACTCCCAATTCTACTTGTAAACTTGGAACTTCAAACAGTTGCCTCCATTACAAACCAAATGAATACCTGTTTTAATTTGGTTGTTTATTCTTTTCAGTTGTGTGAACTGAGGCTTAATGTTATAATCCAATTTCCCTTCTTTGGCTCCCTCCAAGCAGTGAACACAGATGTAAGAATGTGATATGGACTAGAGCTAGGCACCACAAGTTCCAATTCCACATCTGCCACTCTCTGGCTATTCAACTTGGAAAATCACTTCTCTCTACCTTCATTTTCTCATCTGTTAAAAATGGATAGGAGGACTCTGAGAGGATGGAAGAGTAGGAAGCACCAGGAATCATCTCCCCACCTAGACAACAATTGCACCAGCAGAATATGAGGTGACTATTTTAGAACTCTGAAATCTACCAAACGTTTGCAAGTTCCAGGGGAAGACTTGGATGGTACATTGCAGTTAATTTTAGTCATTCTAGAATAAAATGAATAAATATGTTTAAAAATTAGAACATAGGGGGATTTCCAGAAAAAAAAATATTTTTTGGCCAATTTCAGCTCCTAGCACAGTACCAACTGCCTATCCCTAACTCACAGCTCCATTGTAGGCATATGCATATGTTCCATGGGGACCTGAGCACAGGTTTCAGGACCCAGAATAGGCAAACAGGACCCTCTCCTCCAAACTTCAAAGATCTGTTCTCTGACAACTGAGTGCTTCTTCTGATCACAGGGTACAGACCAGAAGGTGACAGCCATTGTTGTTGTATCTTAGCTCAGTATTGTAAGCGCCTCCCTCAAACTGAAGTGACTTCTACAGGATTTAAACAGTTTTTCCCTCACCTTCATTTTTTCTTTCTCCCTTTTTTGGAATATAATGCATGAAGATATAATTATGTGACATCAATAATTGAGAGGGATAGAGAAGCAGATGTAAGGAACAGAGTTTTTTGCATGTTATTGAAGTTAAGCTGGTATCAATTCAAATTAGCGTGTTGTAACTTTAGGATGTTAATGTAATCCCCATGGTAACCACAAAGAAAATAGCTATAGAACATACACAAAAGGAAATGAAAAAAAGAATTTAGACATTTCACTAAGAAAAGCAACTAAACAAAAATGAAGGCAGTAATGCAGGCAGTGATGAACAAAAAAGCTACTAACTATATATAAAACAAATAACAGAATGACAAAAGTATGTTCCTCCTTATCTCACCACTTTAAATGTAAATGGACAAAAGTTTCTAATTAAAAGACAAAGATTGGAAGAATGGATAAAAACGCATGATTCAACTATGTATATGCTGAGTATAAGAGACTCCCTTTAGACCCAAAGACATAAATACATTGACAGTGAAAGGATGCAAAGATGTTACATGCAAATAGTAACCAAAATCTCTTCTTGACCTTTTGGCTAAATAGTAACCAAAAGAGAGTAGGTGTGGCTATACTAATACCAACACTAAATAGACTTAAAATTTTAAAAGGTTGAAAGAGACAAAGGACATTATACATTAATAGGAGGTCAAATATAACAGGAAGGTATAACAGTTATAAACATTTATATGCCTAATAACAAACCATTAAGATATACAAAGCAAAACATGACACACTTAAAGGGAGAAATAGACAGTTGTACAACAGTATTGGAGACTTCAGTATCCCACTCTCAATCATGGATAGAACAACCAAACAAAAGATACTAAAACAGAAGACGTAACACAAATAACACAATAAACAAACTATGTCTAAAAGACATATTTGGAATATTCTACCCTGCAACTACAGCACACACATTCTTTTTTTTGAGACAGAGTCTCACTATGACATCCTCAGTAGAGTGCTGTGGCATCACAGCTCACAGCAACCTCAAACTCTGGCTCAAGCAATTCTCTTGCCTCAGCCTCCCAAGTAACTGGGACTAAAGGTGCTTGCCATAACTCCCAGCTCTTTTCTTCTTTTTTCTTTCTTTCTTTTTTTTTTTTTTTTTTAGAGACAAGGTCTTGCTGTGGCTCAGGCTGGTCTCAAATCAGTGAACTCAGGCAGTTCAGCCACCTCTGCCTCCCACAGTGCTAGGATTACAGGAATGAGCCACCACACCTGGCCCATGCACATTCTTCTTAAAGTGCACATGGGATATTTATTTTTCAAGACAGACCATATGTTCACATACAAATTAAATCTTAATAGATTGTATTTTTTTATTAAATCATAGCTGTGTATAATAATGCATTTATGGGGTACAATGTGCAGGTTTTATGTACAATTTGAAATACTTATAACAAACTGGCTAACAAAGATAGATATCACACTAAGTATCTTTTTCAGCCATAATGGGATGAATTTAATAGTAAGTAACAGAGGTAAAACTGGAATATTCAAATTTGTGGAAAATAAGCAATATACTTTTAAACAACCAATGTATCAAATAAGAGACCACAGGGAAATTAGAAAATACTTAGAGATGTATGGAGACAAAATCACAAACTATCAAAATTTATAAAACACAATGAAAGCACTGCTCAAAGGGAAATATATAGCTATAAATGCTCACATTAAAAAACAAGATCTCCAAATAACCAAACCTTACAACTTAGAGAACTAGAAAAAGAAGAGCAAACTAAACTTAAAGCTAGTGGAAAAAAAAGAAATAATAATAAAGATTTGACCATAGATAAACAAAATAGAAAATAGAAACGCAATAAAGAAAATCAATGAAACCAAGTGTTGGTTCTTGGAGAAAATCAGTGAAATTGGTACACCTTTGTCTAGCTCAGTGGTTCTCAACCTTCCTAATGTTTCAGCCCTTTAATACAGGTCCTGTGGGTCACAATCCACAGGTTGAGAGCCCCTGCTCTAGATGGACTAAGGAAAATGAGGGAAGACTGAAATCAATAAATTAGAAATGAAAGTGAGGACATTGCTACCAAGTCTACAGAAATAAAAAGGATTATAAGAGAGTACTATGAATAATTTTATGTCAATAAATGGGAAGCCTAGATGAAATGGACAAATTCGTAGAAACACAAAACCTATCAAGACTAATTATAAAAATTTAAAAATCTGCACAGACCTATAGTAAGGAGATCGAATCAGTAACCAGAACTCTGCGAACAAACAGAAGCCTGGGACCTGATGGCTTCACTGGTAAATTCTAGCAAACCTTTAAAGAAACAATAACAATTTTTCTGAAACTCTTCAAAAAATTCTAAGAGGAAAGAATACTTCCTAACTGATTCTATGAAACCAGAATCATCTTTATGCCAAAGCCAAAGACACTGCAAAAAACCTAGACCAATATCCTTCACAAACATTTATGTAAAGATTATCAACCAATTACTGGCAAACCAAATTCAACAGCAGAGTAAAAGAATTATAGACCGTGAACAGATGAGATTTATTCCTGCAATGGAAGAATGGTTCAAAATACAAAAATCAATTAATATTATCCCACATTAACACAGTGAAGGGGAAAAGGCACATGATTATCAGAATGGATGAAGTAAAGGTATTTGATAATATTCAACACTCTTTCATGATAAAAACACTCAATGATCTAGGACTAGAAGGAGACTAGCTGAACATTATAAAAGCCATGTATGAAAAACCTAAAGCCAACATCATACTCAATGGTGAAAAACTAAAAGCTTTCCCTCTAAGATCAGGAAGGAGCAAGGGGGACTGTTTTGTCACTTCTGTTCAACATATGGTACTGGGAGTGAGCAATTAGGCAAGTAAAAGTAATAAAAAGCATTCAAATTGAAAATGAAGGAGTAAAATTATCTCTGTTTACAGATGATATGATCTTACATGCAAAAAAACCCAAAGATTTCACCCACCCACAACAACAAAAAACACTCTTTAAGAATAATAAATGAATTTACCAAAGTAGCAGGATACAAAGTCACCACACAAAAATGAGTTGTATTTCTCTATACTAACAATGAAGAACTTGGAAAAGAAATTATGAAAACGGGGTGGTGCTTATGGCTCAGTGAGTAGGCTGGCCCCATATACCGAAGGTGGTGGGTTCAAAACTGGCCCCTGCCAAACTGCAACAAAAGAATACCCAGGCATTTTGGTGGGCACCTGTAGTCCCAACTACTTCGGAGGCTGAGGCAAGAGAATCACCTAAGCCTGAGAGCTGGAGGTTGCTGTGAGCTGTTATGCCACAGCACTCAACTGAGGGTAGAAGGTGACAAAATGAGACTCTGTCCCTTAAAAAAAAAAAGAAAGAAAGAAATTATGAAAACAATTAAACAACTACATTTAGAATTTCTTAATAATTTACTTGCTTCAGAATTAAGCAATAAAAGCTACAAAGTATTGCTAAAAGTGAGTAAGATGTAAATAAATGGAAACACAGCCCATGTTCCTGGTTTTGAAGACTTAATTTTCTCAAAATGTCAGTGCTATAGATCCTCCTCAAAATGTCAATGATGTTTCTTATAGAAATAGAAAATTATAAAGTATGTATGAAATTACAAGGAACCCCAAATTGCTAAAACAATTTTGAAAAAGAACAAAGCTGAATGACTCAACAATTTCTGATTATAAAACTTACTACAAAGCTAAAGTAATCAAAATAGTGTGGTACTGACATAAAGTCAGAGATACAGACCAATGGACTAGAATAAAAATGCAGAAATAAAACCTTGTACATGTGGTCAAATGATTTTTTACAAGAGTGCCAAGACTGTTATTTAATGGGGAAAGCAAAGTCTTTTTAGCAAACAGTGTTGGGAAAATTGGATATCCACATGCCGAAAATGAAGTTGGAGCCATACCTAATACTGTTACTGGCTGGGGAAAATAACTCAAAATTAATGAAAGACCTGAAGGTAAGACCTAAAACTATAATATTCTTAGAAGAAAACGTAGGCAAAATCCTTATGACATTGGGTTTAGCAACAATTTTTTGCTCTGACCTCAAAGGTACAAAAGGCAGTGGCTCACACCTGTAATCTTACCATTCCGGGAGGCTGAGACAGGTGGATTGCTTGAGCTCAGGAGTTCAAGATCAGCCTAAGCAAGAACAAGACCCCCATCTCTAAAAATAGCTGGGTGTTATGGCGAGAGGATTGCATGAGCCCAAGAGTTTGAGGTTGCTATGAGTTATGACACCATGACACTCTACTGAGGGCAAACAAAGTGAGACTCTGTCTCCAGAAAAAAGGGAACAAAAAAAAAGACAAATTTATAAAATTTTTAAAATGTTGTGCTTCAAAAGACTAAATATAAAGAGAGTAAAATCACATCAAATGGGAAAAATGTCTACAAATAATGTGTCTGATAAAGAATTAATATCCAGAATACATAGAGGATTTTTAAGACTCAACAACAACAAATCTGAATCAAAAATGAACAAAAGGAAGAGGCAAGATGACCAACTGGATCCAGCTTTCCACATAGGCTTCCATCCAGAAGGAGAGTTAAAAGATAGAAGTTTAGCAAGTAAGTTGATGATTTGGAGCTGAGCCAAGAGAGAATGTTAAAGAACACACATCAACCCTGCTGAGGCAAGCTGCAACCCCCAAAGATATAAACAATAGGTACAAAATCCATCCCCAAGCAGATGGGAGCCCCTTCCCCCAAGAGAACGGCTCACAGTATACTTTCTACAAACAAGTGAGCAGAGTTCAAACATCCTCCCATTTTATCCCACAGGAGAGACCCTCTAAAAACCGGACCTCCTTCCCCTACCAGGGTACCATCGCACTCTCCTGCCAGGCATAAAACTATATAAAACTGTACATATTCTCTACCTGAAATTCTGAACTCCCAGCACTCCCCTCCACTCTCACCCCAAGGTCTGGAAGCCTGTCCCCCATGGAGTCCAGATTCTTGGGCATTTTCTTGATAGGACAGGGTATGGGCTGTTGCAGGTATGTGTTGATTCTGCAGCACGGGGGTACGGAGAAGACAGTGGACTGAAGGAACCCTAAGGGAGCGAACAAGGCGGTGCCCCATGGCACAGAGCAGCAGCAGCAGTGGGAACAATAGGGCTCACACCCATGGGGATATTTTGGAAAAACACTCCCTTTCTCTTTGGGCAACCAGAGAAAGCTGGGCATCTTCTCCTGTGGCAGACAGCTGATGGAACACATCTGGGACAGTCATTCAGGCCCCATGAGTAAAGGGTATGCCTGAAGCAGTACCTGCCTAGGCGGGGTGCGGAGGAAAATAGAAGAAGCATGCACAGAGATAGCATACTCCCCGTGCATGGAACCTAAGAAGCACCAGACTCAGAGGATCATAGCTGAGACAAAGGTAGGCGGGCAAAGGCTGGAACTCAGAGCCATGTGTGAGGTCTAACCACACCCACCCCAACCGACTGCAGCGGAGACAGACACATCAGCTCTGGGCAGCAGCACAAACTAGGGCTGAGTCACAGTTTCTGTGAACTCAAAAAGCACCTGGTCCACAGAGGAATATAGTTAGGACAGAATCACAAATTCTGCGAAAATATAAGTGTCAGCAACATCAATCGGGGTGGAGCTGGAACTGAGTGAATTGCCCCAGCTTCCATTAACCACCCGAAGTTGTCAGGCCTCAGCTCCCCCTGCCAGATAGTGGCAGAGTATGGAGGCCTGGCCAATGAGACATAGATCTCCCTGTGACTCAGGCAGGCGCAAACCCTTGGAGGAGCATCTGCTCATAGGAGGGAACTGGGTCATAGCCCTGTAGGGTTACCAGTGACTGGGTGTGACAGGTGCAAGGTGAGAAAGGAGGCATCAACATTCCCAGACTAATTCATTTGCTGGGGGGTTCCTTCTGACTCCATGGCACACCAGAACGAGTCATACTCGAGCTGCCAGCAGACCCCTGCTACCTTCTGAACTCTCCCACTTGAGACCAGGTGTTGACTGGGACAGTTGATTTGGATCTCTTAGACTGTACCAATCACCCAAGGACTATTCAAAGTGTGTGATTGTGGGAAGGTTCGATTTTTATTTTTCAAGTTCTTGCCCATGGGAAGCAGGGTGACATAATTGCTGGTATTTCTCCATAGTTGGTACCTCAATCCAGAGTAACTGATTCAGTGTGACAGATACCAGCTGAAAACAAGATAGAACCACTTATCCCCACCACACCAAGTAAGTCCCCCATGTCTCAGGCCTTAGTACTGTACAGGTCCTTTGCAAAACTCTAGGGGTAAAGGTACAGACACCAGTCCCAAATCTTGGGCAAAGGGCTGGTTAATCACTACTCCAGGAGCCCCCCAAACCAACTTCACCTTCTCTGCTCATCTAGCCAAACGGTGTAAAATAATCATGGGGCAGAATCAGCAGAAACACTCCAGTAATATGAATAACCAGAATGGATCAACTCCCCCAAGGAATGATGTGGTGGACACAACTGAAGATCCCATTCATAAACAAATGGCTGAGATGTCAGAAATAGAATTCAGAATTTGGATTGCAAATAAAATTAATGATGGTGGTAAAGTTGGAATTAGAAATTCAAGGAGCATTTCAAAAGTTGTCTCAAGAATTCAATGAATTCAAACACAAAATCACCAAAGATTTTGACACATTGATACAAGAAATTCCAGCCCTCAAAGATCTAAGAAATACAATAGAATCCCTCAGTAACAGAATGGAGCAAGCAGAAGAAAGGATTTCTGACATTGAAGACAAAGCTTTTGAACTCTCCCAAACTCTCAAAGAGGAAGAAAAATGGAGAGCAAAAACAGATCATTCTCTCAGAGAGCTCTGGGATAATTTGAAGAAAACTAATATTTGCCTTATAGGAATCCCTGAAGGCAATGAAGTTGCTTCACAAGGCACAGAGGCTCTTCTTCATGAGATTATGAAGGAGAACTTTCCAGACATGTCAAGAGATTCTGAAATTCAGATAGCAGACAGTTTCAGAAACCCAGCACAACTCAACCCAAATAAGACATCTCCCCAGAACATCATAATTAACTTCACTAAAGTTAATATGAAGGAGAAAATTCTGAATGCAGCCATATGTAAGAAAACACAACCTACAAGGGGAAGAATATTAGAATGACTGCAGATCTCTCTGCCGAAACCTTTCAAGCTAGAAGAGGGTGATCATTGACTTTTAATCTTGTAAAACAAAATAACTTTCAACCCAGGATCCTGTATTCAGCTAAACTGAGTTTCATTTATGATGGAGAAATTAAATACTTTAATTACATTCACGTGTTGAAGAAATTTGCCATAACTACCCCAGCTCTCCAGGATATTCTCAGACCTATCCTCCATAATGACCAGCTCAATCCTCCACCACAAAAGTAAACTCACTCAAAAACTATTGATCAAATTCCAACTTCCACTGGGGCGAAAGGATTAAAAATGTCCACTGGACTTCTGAAAAACTCAATACCCAAAATTCTATCAGGCTTGTCAGTATTCTCAATTAATGTGAATGGCTTAAATTGTCCTCTAAAGAGACACAGGTTGGCTGACTGGATACAAAAACTCAGGCCAGATATCCGCTGCATACAAGAATCTCATCTTACCTTAAAAGATAAATATAGACTAAGGGTGAAGTAATGGTCATCTATATTTCAGGCAAATGGAAATCACAAAAAAGCCAGTGTTGCAATTTTATTTGCAGATACAATAGGCTTTAAACTAACAAAAGTAAAGAAAGATAAGGATGGTCACTTCATATTTGTTAAGGGTAACACTCAACATGATGAGATTTCAATTATTAACATTTATGCACCCAACCAAAATTCGCCTCTATTTATAAGAGAGACTCTAACAGACATGAGCAACTTGATTTCCTCCAGCTCCATAATAGTAGGAAATTTTAACACTCGTTTGGCAGTGTTGGATAGATCCTCCAATAAGAAGCTAAGCAAAGAAATTTTAGACTTAAACTTAACCATTCAACATTTGGATTTTACAGACATATACAGAACATTTCATGCTAACAAAACTGAATACACATTCTCCTCATCAGCCCATGGAACATACTCCAAAAATGATCACATCTTAGGTCATAAGTCTAACCTCAGCAAATTTAAAAGAATAGAAATTATTCCTTGAATCTTAGACCATCATGGAATAAAAGTTGAACTCAGTAATAATAGGAATCTGCATACTCATACAAAAGCATGAAAGCTATATAATGTTATGCTGAATGATATCTGGGTCATAGATGAGATTAATAAGGAAATTGCCAAATTTTTGGAACTAAATGGTAATGAAGACATGAATTATCAGAACCTTTGGGATACTGCAAAGGCAGTCCTAAGAGGGAAATTTATAGCACTGCAAACCTTCGTCAAGAGATCGGAAAGAGAGGAAGTTAACAACTTAATGGAACATCTCAAGCAACTGGAAAAGGAAGAACATTCCAATCCCAAACCCAGCAGAAGAAAAGAAATAACCAAAATTAGAGCAGAATTAAATGAAATAGAAAACAAAAAGATTATGCAACAGATCAATAAATCAAAAAGTTGGTTTTTTGAAAAGGTCAATATAATAGATAGATAAAATAGATAACCTTTGGCTAACCTAACCATGAAAAAAAGATAAAATCTCTAATTTCATCAATCAGAAATGGTAATGATGAAATAACAACAGCCTCCTCAGAAATTCAAAAAATCCTTAATGAATATTACAAGAAACTTTATTCTCAAAAATATGATAATCTGAACAAAATTGACCAATATTTAGAAGCACTCCATCTTCTAAAACTTAGCCAGAATCAAGTGGAAATATTGAACAGGCCTCTGTCAATTTCTGAAATAGCACTAACTATACAAAGTCTCCCAAAAAGAAAAGCCCGGGACCAAGTGGCTTCACATCAAAATTCTACCAAACCTTCAAAGAGGAACTAGTACCTATATTACTCAACCTTTTCCAAGATATAGAAAAAGAAGGAATATTACCCAACACATTCTATGAAGCAAGTATCACCTTGATCCCTAAACCAGGAAAATACCCAATAAGAAAAGAAAATTATAGACCAATATCACTAATGAATATTGATGCAAAAATATTCAACAAGATCCTAACAAACAGAATCCAGCAACACATCAAACAAATTATACACCATGACCAAGTGGATTTTATCCCAGGGTCTCAAGGCTGGTTCAGTATATGTCAATCTATAAATATAATTCAGCACATAAGCAAATTGAAAAAGAAAGACCATATGATTCTCTCATTTGATCCAGAAAAAAATGATGATAATATCCAGCATCCCTTCATGATCGGAACACCTAACAAAATTGGTAATAGAAGGGACATTTCTTAAACTGATAGAGCCATCTACAGCAAACCCACAGCCAATATTGTATTGAATGGAATTAAACTGAAATCATTTCCACTCAAATCAGGAACCAGGCAAGGTTGCCCACTGTCTCCACTGCTCTTTAACATTGTAATGGAAGTTTTAGCCATTGCAATTAGGGAAGAAAAGGCAATCAAGGGTATCCACATAGGATCAGAAGAGATCAAACTTTCACTCTTTGCAGATGATATGACTGTATATCTGGAAAACACCAAGGATTCTACTACAAAACTCTTAGAAGTGATCAAGGAATACAGCAGTGTCTCAGGTTACCAAATCAACACTCATAAATCTGTAGCCTTTATATCTACCAACAATAGCCAAGCTAAAAAAACAGTCAAGGACTCTATTCCATTCACAGTAGTGCCAAAGAAGATGGAATATTTGGGAGTTTACCTAACAAAGGATGTGAAAGA
>CAUYRH010044707.1:0-45983 GCA_963574655.1 Perodicticus potto
TCCTTCCTCCTCAAATCAAGGACCACATGGGGAAGTGGAAACATTTGGCATCGACTCAACAGGGCCTGTAGATTGAAGCGAGGCCATTCCCGGCAGAGGAACGGGCTCACACCGAGGCCTGGAGACAGGAGATCACTGGTACACCCAGGGCAGGCTATGGGCACAGAGAACAGAGGGCAGGAAGCGGTGGGAGCAGGCTGCACTGCAGACTCACAATCGGCAGGCAGAGGGCCCGGCACCAGAGGAACCATCAATAGCGCCCTGTGTGGCACCCCCAGGGTCCCCTGAGGAAGGCAGCCCCTTCACGAGGTGTCCTGTGGGTCTCTCAGGGCATCCCCCAAGTAGCCCAGGGAGGCATCAGGCTAGGTCTGGTTGTCCCATGGGACAGGTGAGGACATGAGACAGGAGGGAGGGAGTATCCTGACACCCACAGTTCAGCAGAGGCTGAGGGACTCGTCACCTGGTTCTCGTCCCTTCTGGGCACAGGTGCTGTGTGTGATGGGCCACCACGGGTCCCAAAGTGCTGCCTCGTAACTTCCAGGCCCCTCACCAGCCCTGAAAAGCAGGTGTTTTACATTTCTTTATATAAATGTGACACAATCATATGTTAGAAATCTTGCAAACAAGAAGAAGAGAACAGATGACTTCAGACCTCAATCTGGTGCCTGTCATGATGGAATATTTGCACTTGGGCCCATCTTTGTCCATGTGGGAGACAGTACGTAGGGCCCACACGTAGTAAGTGCTCAACGTGGGGTAATGCTTACAAATCACTACTGGGGTTTTAGAGTTGAGGAGGGTCTGAAGCCCAGTCACCCCTCTTCTTGGACGAGATACTTTCCCTCTCTGTGCCTTGTGTTCCCGTGGGGTTGTTGAGAGCATAGCTAATAATGGGCATTGTTAAATTTAGCATCCTGGCTAAGAAGTTTCCCAGTATTCTGGGGCACTTCATACTCATCATGACACAGCAGCACTGTGTCCGTTGTGTGGACTGTATGCAGTCTACTTGACTTTCCCCCGACTGTTGATTTTCCACGATTCATAATTTCTAACAATGTTTAATTCACTATCTTTTTGCATAAAGTTTGTCTGATCTCCAATCTTAACCTTGGCCAAGAGCCCAGAACTAAGATGTCAAAGGGAAATTTGGACAAAGCTCTGTGTGTGTGTGTGTGTGTGTGTTCGCATTAGGCACAGTCTCACAACAGCCTCCAACCCCAGGGGCTTCTGTTCCCACCAACGCTGCCTCCCAGCAGCCCAGGCCTGCTGCAGAAAAGGGCAAGGATGCTCCCTTGCTAATGTGTTAATAGGGGCTGCTCCCTCTGGAGCTGACATCACTGCTGAAATATTACCATCCATGATTTGCAGTGGGTTGGTCCCTGCACCAGTCTGGAATCCCTTATGGGACAAAATTCTGTTTCCACCCAATGTGAGCATGCATGCTTTTAGGAAACAGATGGCATTGTGAATAAAATTGAATCCTAACTCCCCTGAGGTTGGTAAAGGAGAGAGAAAACCTCATGATCTGGGCTCAACCTGGTGGCCTTGGTGCCTGTCCAGGGAGTTACGTCCCTGGTAAGGGGCCTCTGTCAGCTGCTGCTCCCTGCCAGCCCAAGGACACTGCTTCCCAGGTGATGAGTTGGCTCAAGGGTGGGCATGACCTTCCCTGATGCCCTTTCACTCTGCTGCTTCCTAGACGGGTGACCTGAGCTGAGTACGGCTCTGTGACGGTGCCCATCTGTAATAGAGGGATGGGGATAACAATGTACCGACCTCGTAGAGCTGTTGTGGGGATTAAAACACTTCATACATGTCTCAAAATAGGGCCTGGCACATACTACACACTCCATAAATGTTAGCTGCTGCTGTTCTAGCTCAAAAATGACTTTGCTTTTGCAATTATATATCTAATAAGAGACTTGTACCTAGACGATACTAACTCTCACAACTCAATAATAAAAAAGGTAAACCCATCAAAAAGAAGGCATAGGACTCAACTGGGCATTTCTCCAAGGAGGACATACAGATGGCCAGAAGCATGTGAAAAAGATATTTAACAAAATCAGCCGTCAGGAAAATGCGAATGAGAACTACTGTGAGATACTGCTTCACATCCACTATGATGGCTGTAAGATGGTCAGTGAGAAGTGTTGGCAAGGCTGTGGAGAGAGTGGGACCTTCATACAACTTCGGGAGTGTGAATAGTGCAGTGGCTTTGGAAAACTTTTGCAGTTAAACGTAATTGTTGTATGATCCATCAGTGCCACTTCTGGGGAATCAAGTGGAAACAAATGCCCCCACGGAAAATTTAGCACACGAATATTCCTAGCAGCATGAGTTATAACAGCCAAAAAGTAGAAACAACCTAGGTGTCTGTCGATGGATGGGTAGGTAAATAAAATGTGGTCTGTCCGTGCAATGGACTAGCCCATAGCCATGAAAATGAATCTCTGATACGTGCATGGGCGAGCCTTGCAAACAGAAGCTAAGTGAAAGAAGCCAGGCACGAAAGCCCACATAGTGGATGATTCAACTTACACCAAGGGTCAAGAGCAGACTTATCTGAGGAAGTAGAGAGTAGGGTTTAGGTAGAGGAAGGAATAGGGTGTGACCAGCTGCGAATAGATACAGGGTTTCTTTGGGAACTGATAAAAGTGTTCTAAAATTGATTGTGGTGCTGGTTGCAGTGTGACACCTTGAATGTGCACAAATCCACAGAATCTTATACTTTAAATGGGTGGATTTTGTGGTTATGTGAAATGTATCTCAATAGATGTGTAAAAAACAGTGACTTTACTCAGGGCTCATGAACCACCCTAGGGGATCTGACACACAGTTTAAATTCAACCAGAAAATCCGGCCCCCCTGGACCTTCCTTTTTAGGGCATAGGCTGTCCGTAACCCTCACCTTGCCAGAGCTCCTCAGCAACTTCTGAGCTCCCTGTAAGACCTGTCCCCAGAAGCTAAGCCTGGGGTTCTGGTCATAGTGAAAGGCAGTGTGACAAAGTAGCCGAAGCCTGAGCTGGGATGACACTCGCACGACAGCATTGTCGTAGGATGAGCTGAGGTCATGGGTGTGAGCATGCAGCTTCATTGGTGGCCCTTCACCCCGTCCTGCCAGGAGAACGCCCCACCTATGATGGACGTGGGAACGCACGGCAGCATGCTAAAGGCCTCACTCGGTGCCGTGTGACGTTCTCTCATTAGAGATGCGCAGACGGGGCCTTGTGTTGAAAGGTCAGGGTCCTATGTTGGTGTGACAGGGAGGTCCTCAGCACTCACCCACCAAGCCTGCCTGCAGGAGCCCTGGGCACACACAAGGTGCAGCGTGCCGGAGCCAGAAGGGGCCTGTGGGATCGTCTTCGGCTCCTTCCCCTCTGTCTTACAGATGGTGAAACTGAGGCCCAGCAGGGTGGTGCTATGGGAAAGAGGAAGTGCATTGAAGCCACACAGGCTGGGTTCAGGTCCCAGTCTGCTGGGGACTCCTGCGGTTGTCCAGGCAAGAGTCATCTTTCCAATGTGAAGTTGTTGAAAGATAAAGTGGGCAGACTGGGTTTAGTTAGAGTGTAAGGCTGGAGGGGAGAGACCCACTGTGTTCCCCAGCCAGGCCCCTGTGCAAAAGCAGCAGAGAGGCAGCCTGCAGGGACACAGGACGGAGAGGCAGGAGAAGTCTGTCCTTGAGTTGGTTTTTGTTTTTTTGTTGAGATAGTCTCTGTTGCCCTGGGTAGAGTGCCGTCGCATCATAGCTCACAGCAACCTCACACTCCTGGGCTCAAGTGATCCTCTTGCCTCAGCCTCCCGAGTAGCTGGGACTACAGGTGCCCACCACAACGCCCACTAATTTTTCTATTTTTAGTAGAGACAGGGTCTTGCTCTTGCTCAGGCTGGTCTCAAACTACTGAGCTTAAGCAGTCTGCCCACTTTGGCCTCCCAGAGCACTAGGAGGACAGGCGTGAGCCACCGTTCCTGGCTGTCTTGAGTTTTGAAAAACAAAAGTTTGTAAAAGTTTTATCTGCTTATTGCAGAAAACATGGAAAACACAATAAAGTACAGATAAGGAAACAAAAGTCCTCTGCGCTGTGCAGTCACAGAGAGCACCGCAGGCGGACCTCTTCTGGCTGCTTCAATAAGATAGAAATAAGAAATAGACGTCACAAACCATGTTTCCAACGAGGAGTCATTCTGTTCTAGTGACCCTTGACAGCAGGCTTGGCTCAACACAAAGGGAGAGGCAGGGAAATAGAATTTGTCAGACCCAGCCTGCGCCTGATTCGCCAAGCCTGTGTTCCAGAATGTACAGTCATTCCAAAGATGATGAAAACCCACTGTGTGGCAGTTAGCAAATGCGTTTTTAAGTATGGGGCTTATGGTTCCAGGCTGGAGCAGGCCCATGCCCCCACTCCCCAAGGGCTTTGGCTGTTGGGGAAATTCTGAGGGCCCAGGTGTGCTGGGGTAGTGTTGCCTGGGCAGGGCCTGGGAAATGGAACCTTACAGAGATAAGAAACCCTCCCCATCCATGACAAGCAGGAGCCGGAGGTGAAAGTGCAGCAGACTCAGGCTAGTTCTGTGTGACAAGAAATGGAGCTGCCTGGGGAAGGCCACCAGGGCCGCTTCTGCTACCTCCACCCAGGGGACCCTGGAGCTGAGGGCTGCTGTCCTTTCTCTGGGGTCCAGGAGAAGAGGTTCTGAGGCCAAAGCTTGCAGAGCTCTGTGTTGGGGTCTGGAGACCCAGCCCCCTCTCTCAGCATCACCACTGATGCACTGGGTGGCCCCCAGCCAGTCTCTTCTCCTTCCCAGCCCCAATCTCCCCACCTGTAAAATGAGCAGACTTCCCCTGATGTGTGTCCCTTTCACCTCAGACCTCCTGTGATTTGAGAGGGGCTGGGCACAATGACTCACACCTATAATGCCAGCGTTTTTCAAGGCCAAGGTGGGAGGATCACTTGAAGCCAGGAGTTCAAGACCATCCAAGGCAACATAGCAAGACTTCATCTCTACAAAAAAATAAGAAGAATTAGCTGGGCATGGTGCTGCGTTTCTCTAGTCCCACCTGTGTGGGAGGCTGAAGCAGGAGGTTTGCTTGATCCTCACCTAGGCTTTCTCTTCCAGACAGACAGAAAAGGTAAAGAGGAGCCTTTCTCTGTACCCAGCAGCAAGATGGGACAGGGTGGCTCACCCAGACTGGGCAGATTGCTGCATTCGCAAACATGCCCTGGGCACTTCTGGGTGTCCAGTCCATTGCCGGGCCCTGGAGTGACAGGCCACAGACACAGAGGGCTGTCCTGTGTCTGAGTCCCACCTCTAGCTGAAGGGGTGCAGAGCCGAATAGTTACAATGCCGAGTCCAGGCGCTGTGATGGAGTGAAGGGCATGGTGGGGATGTCAGGGGAGCCTGCCTTAGTGGCGGAGGGATCATGGAAGGCTCCTGAAAAGGTGGCGTAAGAGCTGAAGTTTTAAGGATGAGCAGGACTTAGCCACATGAAGTGGCAAGACAAGGGCATTCTGGGCAGAGAAAGGTGGGAGCAGAGGCCTGACAGGGTGGGTGTGTGGAATGTGCCACCTCTCACTGGCATTTTGGTATTGGTGGGTGGGCCTCGGCCTGAGCCCCGAGATGGCGAGCCCTACCGTCTCTCATCTCATTGTTCCTTATGATAAACCGCAAGCAGGAAGTGTCTACTCCATTTTTTAGAAGACACATCTGGGACCAGAGGGATGAGGTGACATCCTAAGGACACAGCTAGTCAGCAGCAGAGCTGGGACTTGAACTTGGTCTTCCTGACCCAAAGCCTATACCCCATCCAGGTGGCTCAGGGATGCGTCCCCAGACACCTGGCTGAGGGTGTAAAGCTCGGTGTTAAGAGGAGCACTGTCCTCCTTGGTGCTCCGTGGCCCATGGGTGCTGGGAGTGGAATGTAGCTCTCTCTTGCTCTCCCATCCAGGTTTGTGGCTTGGACTTTCAGTGACTCCTCTATCTTAGGAATGTGCCTGTCACCACTATTTAATGGAGCTGGCTACTCTCTCCCCACAAATTGCCTTCATCATCAACTGCTCACCGTGCGTGGAGCAGGAGCTGGGTGGTATCACCCCAGGAGGTGGCACCTGGGTCTTCGGTGTAGCCATCGGTGGACTTTGGGTCTCCTGATGTGGCACACAGCTGTCAGCATCATGGGCCTTCATCCCAGCCATTTTGATAGATGGTCACTCTCCATGCCTTACTGAATCCTCAGGCCTCCTCTGGAAGTCGTGTTGTCCCCTTATTTTTATGTGGAAACTAAGTTCAGAGGAAAGCCCTTTGCCCACGTCACTCAGGACAGGAGCCAGTGCCTTATCCGGATCTGGCTCAGATCCTTCTGGCTCCACATCGAGGAGGGAGAGTCCAGGGTCCGGTCACCTGCAACAACTCACCCACGGTCACATGCAGAGCTAAGAAGCAAGTCTAGACTTGCAACCCGAATCTGCTCATGAAAGTGTGACACTGCCCTCTGTCACTTTTTTAAAAACTTCAGCAGAACAGTATCATATAAAATATAAAGCAATAAGTGTGACGTGAAAAGAAGTAGAGAGTGAAATATAAAGGAAAACAGAAAAGTTGCCTCTAACTACATCCCTTAGAAATAACCATGCTGGAGTATATTTCCAGGCGGTTGTCTGTGTGTATGATAATTACACTCTTTACTAAAATAGAATTGTACTATACTTATTGTTTGGTAACTTGCTTTTTCCAGTCACACTGTATTCTGGACGTCTTAGCTGTGAGCAATTAGTTGCATATATAAGAGAGAACATGAATGAATGGCTAGAAAATGAATGAATTGGAGTCTGCCCTGTAATGCCACTGGACAAGCCAGGCTTTGTGAACTATCTGGACTGCCTTCCCGAGGAGCCGGGAGCCTGTGTCTCTGTCCTGTCAGGCTCCCTGTTTTCTGGAGCCTTGGTTTGCAGTGTCTGTGTCTGCACAGGGATCACAGGTAGCCGTGGACTGTGTCACACCTGAGGGTGACAGAGTCACTAACCTCATCAGGCAAACAAAGACACCGAATCTTAGGGGGGCTAGGTGATTTGCACCAGTCCCAGAATTGGAGGGGAGTTAGGATTTGAACCCAGGCCTGGGCAACACTAGGGCACTCTTTCCCCCCAAATAGGCATGGGGGAGCAGGAATAACCTACACTCTGCCAAAGCTGGGGGGCAGGAGAAACCTTGATAAGCCTAGCCTTCTCTGGGCAGCCTTGGTGTCCCCACCTGTAACATGAGTGCCTTGGGGATCCAGCCGGTACTGACGTTGTGTGAGTCTTGGATTCCCACGCAGCCCAGCACAGCCACCCAAAACCCTGGATTGGGGTGGACCCAGAGAAGAGGTGGGCATAGGACCCGCCCCAAAGCCCAGAACCTTGCGGAGGAGCCAGTGCTGGAGCTGAGCCCTGAGACGTGAGGGCACAGCACACGCAGAGGCAGCAGAGACTGGGAGTTCCGACGGCCGGCCGAGCAGGCAGTGTATTTGGGGCCTAGGGAGGGAGCAGGGAGCTCAGCCGGGAGGGCCACAGAGGTCAGCGTCCAGAGGCTGAACCGGCCAGGCTGCGGGGTGTGGCCTGAGGGCAGTGGGAGCCCTCCGTGGGTTCTGAGAATGATAAGGGCAGGCTCGCTGTTTAGGCGTTCCCCTAGCTGTAGGTAGATGTTGGATTTGGGGTGGTGACCGGGGAGGAGAGCAGCAGGATAGCCACCGACCTGGCCCCTGTCGAGCGGCTCCCAGGCCGCGGGCCGCACCCCGACTCCCAGCCTGCCTACCCCGGATGGAGCTGCGGCTCCTCTCTGTCCTCAGCCCTGCTGGCAGCCCCCGGGCCTGGCTGGGCCTGAGTGCCAAGCAGCGATTTATTTTCTGTAAATTATTGGTGCCCAAGTCATAGCTGAGCGGCTCAGCACAATGGCATCCTTCTCTTTTTGTCCTCCTTAATTTTAGAAGCCAAAGCTAAATGTTTTAATTTTACATTATTCCTGACATAATGCTAATGAGTTCCAGGCGTCCCCCTGAGTCGGGATGGGCAGCACTCCCCGAAACGCCCCTCCTGCCGCACCCCCTGGGTTCTCCGGGGCGCCTGGCAGCGTGCTCTCCTTAGGCGCTTCCTGATTCTCGTGTGGATAGAACTTTTTCAATTTAGACGGCTGATTCTCTCATGTGGTGACCACAGGGTGTTTCTCCTTTGCCCAGGAGTCGGAGGGCTCGCGTGAGAGCAGGGCAGCCTGCCTGGCCCGCAGAAGGGCCTCTGACTCCAGGACACCCCAGACTCAAGTGAGCGGTGGGGTACCTGTCCCACGTCCTTCTGGAGCTTTCCAACCTGGTTGGGGCTGGACAGCGGGGGATTTCGTGTGTTATTAAGAGAAACCATCGCTCTCCTTACAGTGGCCGTTACTGCTGGTCTTGTTTTCTAGTGACGTGGAAACATTTAGTTCTTTGTTTCTAGTCATTTCTTTCCTCTGGCCCAGTGTTTCCTGAATCCATAGACCACTCTGCTTTTGATTTAATGCAACATCTGAACAGGGGCAAGGTCAGGCAGGCCTGGGCTCCTTCCCCTGCCCTGGGTCCATCCCTGGGAACCCCTCAGCCCTGCTTTGCAGGAACCCTGTGCCTAGTCTCTCCAGGAGCCTTGGTTTGCTTGTCGGGGGAAGGGGACCTTTGTGGCACCTTTCATCTAGGGCATTCGGAAGGTTAAGCAGGGTACCATGCAGAAAGGTTTGGGGCGCGCGTCCAGGAGAGCTTCCCGCCTTTTCCCTTGCCCACATCCCCGGGAGGAAGGCCAGCAGGGGGCTTTATGTTACTTAGGTCAGGTCTGAAGTCCACAACTTGAATGTGACACAAGAAGTGTAACTGTTAAGTTTTTCTTTAACTCCTCTTCTGGACCCACATGCTGGGTGGTGAATCCCAGGCAGGTCAGACCACTGCCCATCTTTTCTCTCAGCTGCATCTAAGTTCTGGAGCTGTGATTTTCAACCTGTGTGCTGTGAGAGGCTCTTCGGTGTGCTGCAAAAAAAGGTTTAAAGATCATTAATTAATTCTCCAAAGAAGTTCAAAGCACAGTAAATAGATTCTTTTTTTCACTTTTTTTTTTTTTTGAGACAGAGCCTCAAGCTGTCACCCTGGGTAGAGTGCTGTGGCGTCACAGCTCACAGCAACCTCCAATTCTTGGGCTCAAGCGAGTCTCCTGCCTCTGCCTCCCAAGTAGCTGGAACTACAGGCACCCGCCACAACACCCGGCCATTTTTTGGTTGCAGCGGTCATTGTTTGGCGGGCCCGGGATGGATTCGAACCCGCCAGCTCAGGTGTACGTGGCTGGCGCCTTAGCCCATTGAGTCACAGGCACCGAGCCTTTTCACTCTTTTTTTATCAACATAATTTAAGTGTGCCACGAAAGTTTAACGGTAGGTTCAAGTGTGCCATGAGATAAAAGAGGTTAAAAAACAATGTTCTAGGACGTGGGGGCTCCCTCCAAACCTAGGGCTGACACCTGCTGAACCAGCCTGCCCCATCTGCAGCCAGAGTCCATTTGTCTCCTGTTCATCTGAAGGGTAGCCCCAGGGCTAGCCCACTGTGCTGGGGTGGGACCCCCCATGACACCCAGAGCCCTGCCCAGGTGGCCTGTGCCCTGCTAGCAGCAGCTGTTCCTTAGGCCCCACAAATCTCTATGGGGGTGGGTGTGAGCCCCAGGGCTAGACCAGAGGAGCTCAGAGCCTCACAACTCTCAGGGACACAATGTACACTGTCTATCTGCGTCTTGCTTCCCCTCCAGTGTCCTGGTCCCAGGTAGAGTGTCATTTCAGGAATGGGAACACAGAAAACCTTGTTCATTCTTCATTACAAGGTCTCTCTCGGCCCCCACTAATCTGGGGGGCCGCTGAGCAGGCAGCTACCTCCCTGCCCTGTCCTTCCTCAAGGCTCATTGGTTCTTTGCTTTGTTCTCTCATTCATTAACAAATATGCATGAACACCGCTCCGTGCTGGGCACTGCACGGGGTACTCGGATGGTTCATGGTGGAAACATCACTTGAAACATCCACTGCGCGGTGACTCATCATCTCCAGAGTTCTTTCCATTCAGCCTTGAGGCCTGGGATTTTGAAACCCAAAAGCCAGGAATTTGCTCCTATCTACTCTGCTTTCTGCTAAGTCATTTCCTCCCTCAGGCACTTGAGTAGAGGCACAGTGCTATTTCACATGTACCCATTTGACAGATGGGAACAGAGGCCCAGCAGGGAAGGGAGGGTCCCAGGGTGCCTGGCCCAGGGGGCTTCTTTGTAGCTGAATCTGCTGGGCACTCGGCTTATAACCAGATGCCACTGTGGACAGTGGGGCATCGTGGAGAGGGCAGAGTAGTTGGCAGCAGCTCCCACCTTCTGAGAAGCCCCAGAGTGAACCCTTGAGCAGAGGCCTCTGAGCCCGTGGACTCGGCCCTCCCCACCCTCAGCCTCCATGAGTGAATCCCCCAGCCGCCATCAGTGCTGGCGTGCTGGCAGGTGGAAAGCTGTGTGTTATAGATGTGTCAGGCATCTCCCTCCTCAAACTCACCGCCCCAGAATAAACAGACCGCCAGACCCTCACCACTTGGTGCCTCAGTTTATCCATCTTAAAAGCAGCAACTCAGTCCTGCCTCTCATGAGATTGCTGTGGTTCTGGAGGGACCAGGGAAGAGAGGTGCTTTGCAGACGGAGAAGGCTTTGACTCTGCCCACCCCCAGACTCTCCCTCCCTCCCTGGCGTGGATTCCATCTGGTTTGTGTATGTGTGTCATGGGTTCCTGACTGCAGTTCGCCATCCTTCACTGTCTTGAGCATGCGTGCAGGGCCGGTGCCCTGGGTCTGGATGTCACCCTGCTTTCCATCAACCTTTACTGAGTATCCACTATGAGTCTGGGCATGGGACTCCACCAGTGCAATAGGTTGTGACGTGGGCCCCTTAGCTTCACGCAGGGTATGGCCCTACTGCCTTCACGGGGCCAGCCTGTGGCAGGGCCTCTCAGTTGATCCGTGGTGGGCCCCTGAGCCCCAGATGGCAGGCCCAACCCAACTTAGAACCATTGGCTGTCACCCTTCCAAGCAGCCCTGATGAATACACAGTCACCCAGCTGTTCTGAGCATCTGGGGTGGTGGCTCACTATCTCTCCTGGGAGAGCCTCTCCTGCCACTGAGCAGCATCCTCTCAGTGACTCCTCCCACCCACAGCCTCCAGCCCCCAGGCACCCCCTGCAGCTCCACACCTGCGGGGGGCCTGCCCAGCCCTGCCCCATCCCTCACTGGCCTGGCTCTGAACACCTCCCCAGCGGTGTGCACATAAGGTCAGGGGCCAGAGCTCCACAGGACATTTCTTATGGGGTCTGAGCCTCAGGTGCACACTGGGCGGGTTGCTCTAGTCCACCCCAACAAGATTCATGCAGGAACTTCGCACCCCGTATGTATGTGATGGTTCCCAGTGACTGACACTAGGTTTTCTTTCAGGGAGGGGGTGGGAGAGCTCTGGTGTCATCCGTCCCCAGGCAGCCCCAGGTGTGTATTCTGCAGGGCTGGACAAGTGCCACCTCCTGGGCAGGCAGGCACTGGGAGGCAGACAGCGCTGGGGTAGTGCTTAAGGAAGGGAATTGCCTGGGCTCAGGACACTCAACAACCCGGGGCAGAGCCAGGGCTGGGGTCTGGTCTTCAGACCTTGAATTCCTTACCACCCTCCCCTGCTATTTCTGAGATTTGGAAGAGGAGCCTAAAGAGGAACTAGTGTTTACTAATCACCCGTCCTGTGCCCCGTACCAAGGCCAGGCCCTAATGTCCATAACGGGCCTGAGGCTAAGAGTGTCACCCCATTTTTTTGGCTAGAACACTGAGATTCACAAGAGCTGGGAAGAGGAGGAATGAAACCAAGCCCCAACATCCCAAGGTCAGAGGGACACCCTGCCGAGGCCTTGGGGGTCAGTTTCTTTTTGAAGAGGATTGAGGCTGTAGGCTGGAGAGACCATTTTATTTGTGTGGCCTCTCTTCCTCTTGAAATAGCACTTACCTAGCTGCACTGCAGGGCCATGGTGAGACGCTGTAACCCCCCACACACACACCCTCCAGCAAGACACCTCCCCAGCAGTTGGAGCAGGCACTCCTGTGGCTGGGCGTGGAGGCCAGGTAGGCTACTGGGCAAGCTGCTGGAAGGAGCGGGCAGCACGTGAGCACAGGATGAGCAGGGAGAGACCAGGGCTCCTAGCCTCAGCGTCAGGGCGATGGTGAGGCCAGGGCAGGTCCCGGGGTACTCAGAGGAGGGCTGAAGAATGAGGGAAGGCTTCAGGCTTGACTCAACCCGGAAGGCGGGGAGGACTAGACGGGAACAGAGGGGTATTGTGAGCAGAGGACGCAGCGTGGGCGATGGCTGGAAGGCAGGAGGGTGTGGGCAGAGGGGCCGCAGGCTGGCCTGAGGCCTTGTCACAGGGTTTGTTCAGGCCAGACCAGGCCAGCCACTGAGGACAAGTCAGGAGGTTCGGGGGACCCGACTCCTTCCATCTGCAGCCTCAGTGCCACCTCCCAGAAGCTACTCAAAGCCACAGAGGGAGGAGTGTGTGGGTGTGACTGTCCCCCGCTCTGGCTGTGTGGGTGGCTATTGGGGGTGCTGGTGTGAGGGCACATCTCTATCTCCTGACCCTGAGGAAGCCTTTTCTGGGTGTCGTCTCCAGGTGGAGTGTACGTGTCCCCAGGGACGTGAACCACCAGGAAGCAGGCCTCGTTCTCAGTGTGAGGCGGTTTCTTTGCATGCTGCTCCGTGCACGGCCGAGGCTGGGGAGTTAGCACGTTTGTGTGTGTGTCAGGTCTGGGCACGGGTGTCTGTGGGTATAAGCGCGAGCATGTGTGTTCTGGCTTGTGTATCTCTGTGACGCAAGTCGTGGGGTGGAGATTTGGTGGCGAGAGGCATGCATGTGTGGTAAGGTATGTATATGTGGGGTTGGGGGATGGGCGTGGGTGTGGCGTATGTGAGAGGAATTCCTGGGTCTTGGTGCGTGTGGATGTGTGTAAGTCACCGTGTATGGGTGTCCCGGGGCTCGGTGTCTCTGCCTGTGGCTGGGTTGGGAGGAGAGGTGTTAACACCAAAGTGTGTGTGTGTGTGTGTCTGGGTTTCTAGGCCTGGGGCTGGTGGCTTGGGGTGTGGGTGCACACATGTGTCATTGCCTGTCTCCACATCCCCACGACATCCAGCCACAGCTCAGCATCAGGGCTCCCTCGGTCCCACCTGTCCACTTGGACCCCAGTGGAAGCAGGCTCAGCCCCCCTGCACCTCCTACTTTGGGGGGCTCCACGGGTGGTATTCTTGGTCCTCGCTGGCTGGCCACCTTTCCAGGACTCCCTCAACTGCTAGGAATAGGAGTCCATTTCTTTCCCAGACAGGGGCTTTGTGCTGGAGAAGGGCCCAGCCCAGACCTGTCGTGTGTATTCCTGTGAGGAGAAGTCAAGATGTCTGCAGCCCCCACCCCGCGAGCAAGCCTTGGAATCCTCCTAAGAACAGGCACACCCTGATGGGCTCCAGGAGGGAGGCTTGTCCCCTTCTGGCCTGTCCCCCCTTGCCCTGCCATGTGTCCCCACCCTCCCTCAGCCTGCCGGCGTCTCTAGGTGGCAGTGAAGGCCCAGTGAGCTGAGCAGATGGGAGGAGACTCCCACACTGGCCTTGTGTCTCAGGGGGCCTCTGCATCGTGGCTCCCAGGGCCTGGTGCACAGAGCTTGGCACTGGAGGGAAACCTAGGCTCTGGGACCCTCACATGTAACCTAAACTACCTGGGCCTCAGTTTCCACGTCTGTAACTAGGGGGATGCTGTACCCAGTCAATGTGATAGCTGCAACCCCTCCTGTTCGTTCGTTTACACGGGAGGCCCTGTATGCCTAAAGCTGCCAGTGCCCTCGGCCTCACATCCCACCCTCTCCTCCAGTCCGTCCCTTCCCTGCTTGCCTCAACCTCCCCCTGGAAGACTGAAAAAAGCACCAGGCTACGAGGAGACCCCAGGGAAGGCCCCTGAGGGGAATCACAGGACAGCAGCGTCAGACCCACAGAGTCCCCTCCCAGGGTACAGGTGACGAGTCGACCTCAGCTCCCAGCTAGCTGGCCTTTAAAGCTGGCCAAATCCAGAATTATTTGACATCTTGGAGAAGGTTCTGGCATTACACATTTCTCTTATCCAAATCATTGTTGTGAAGTAACTTAAAAGTTTGTACAAAAATGAGAAGTTGATCCCCAAATGGCCTGCCAGACTTTTGTAATCCAATATATTTTACCCTTAAACCAGAAATGTGTTTGTTTAGAAGCAAATCACTGGCAAATGCTGAAACTGGAGGCATTTCCTCCCTGCCCCACCGTGTGCCCCATCTCCTCGAGCCGCCTCTTGCCCCTCTCTCTCTCTGCATCCAGATTCTTAGAGCATCAGAAACTGGGCCTTCTCTCCCCTCTGGGCCATGTCCGCTGCAGGGAGGAAACTTGACATTCACGAGGTACCGTGTGCCAGCTCCTAAGCTGGGCACAGCTTTTTGTTTACCTCTAACAGCAATTTGCGGTGGCCCCATTTTAGAGAGGAGAAAATTGAGGACAGAGGTGGGGCTTGACTTGCCCACATTGAGGCTCTTAGTGCTGGAGGCCCTCACAGACCTCTGCGTGAGTTCATGGGCTTGGTTTGTGGCACAGCATCACCCACCTCACATGTGAAACAGAGCCCTGGTCCTTCCCTGGGGCAGAGGGAGCACAGTCTGATCCAGGACGGGCTGTGCCAGGCACCCCTATTATAGGTGCACAAAGTCGCGCGGGCGTCTTGCTGCACGGGAGGACCCCAGTCTGCATATTCAAACCTCAGACCCTGGGCTGCAGCCTTCCTCCTTCCCCAGCCTGGGCCTGAGGGAGGAAGATGTCAGCCCTCCCTGGTCCTGGGATGGCCGCCTCTGTCTTTCATCTCTGCCTCTGTTCTGTGAGCTGCACGCAGCAGTAATGGATTGCAGTGCACTTTTTTCAATTAGGGTCTGATTTTCCCCTGCCTGTTACTATAAAACTCCAGATGGTCTGGGGCTTCACGGTTCCCGGGGTATTTTCCCCCATTATTTTAATCTTCTTTTGTAACCTACCCCACATGTGGGAACTGGGCCTTTCAAGACTCTGCTCTGTGGCTCAGCCTGGCGCTTTCTTCCGCACCGTGCTGCCTGGCTGTCCTTCCGTGCGGGGCATCGTCCTCCCTGCCCAGCTTCAGCTCCGCGTCTTGGCCTGGGCCTGGCCTTTCCCCAGAATGGAGCCCACAGTGGGCCGGTTTCCAGTAGTAGCCTGTTTGGGGTGCTGTACGTAAGGATCCTTGAGGTAGTGGCCAGAACGGTGAGGCATCAGATTCCAGCTCTGTTGCTTACTGTCTGTGTGACCTGGAGCCGGTGACATTACTATTCAGAGCCTCGGTTTTTTCATCTGCAGAGTGTGGCTGGGAAGTACAGCTTCACCAGCAGGGCATGGCGACTTGACTGAATGAAAACCACATAGCACCGGCCCAGCGTAAGCGTCTAAGAGGTGTTGCCCATCCACTTAGGTCATTATGAACTCACCTCAATTTCATCATAGGATATGGTTACTATTTGTACCTTTTAAGGGAAATAAGAAAACCCTAACTACTTATTCTTAGATTTTTCAAGACTGCTAAATGCCTCTCCTGCTTCTTCCTCCTGCTCTTTGCACCGTAACCACCATCTCCCTTCCCCGTGGTGTGCAAGGCACTCCTTGTGACCAGATCAGTCGGTTGTGTGTTTGGTTGTCTGAGCTGGTGTGTTTCAAATTCACCCTAAGCAAGAGGTGTCTGTGGGCGTCTCTAGGTGGACACAGGTGAGGTGGTATCAGGGCCCTAATGCCTGTGCACCCAGTGAATAGTTCACAGAGACCACCCACTACGTGCCCAGATGTGACCCTTTTTACATAGGAAGTTTCTGGGCTCTGACAAGTGAAATGAATTCACCCAAGGCCACACGGTTGGGAAGTGTAGAGGCCAGATTTGCACCTTTGATGCTGGAATGCAGTAGAGGGGACATGGGAATTGGAGGGTGCAGGTGTCACCAAGCCATCACCAAAGGGCAGATCATATGGCCAGAATGCCACGGTGAGGGTTTGCACATTCCAAGGCACTAGGGAGCCACTCAAGGTCTGAGCAGAGGTACGTGAAAGATCTATGGACTAAGTCTTCATTTTGGGTACCATGTGGGAAGAGTGGCGAGCAAGATGGCAGCTGGTACTGGTGAAGAATGCTGGGGCATGGACTAGGGCAATGGGCAGAGAAGAAAGAGAGGGACAGACTCCAGACTTGGCTGGCTGGACGCAAGAGCCAGGGGAAAGGGGACAGGTTCCTGTCTGGCTCCAGCATCCGGGTAGAAGGTGGGAGAGCAGGGTCTTGGGGGTTGGGGGCTGGCCAGTAGATGTGACACTGGAGTCTCCCAGGTGAATAGACTTGTCGCCACCCCATTTTAGGAGCCACATCAATAATGACACAGGGTGGTTTCTGTGAACTTTGGGGGGATTCAAAAATCCCACAACTTGCCTCCTCCGCAGGATTCATCACCCCATGTGTCCCAGTTAAGGGGGCTCCCAAACTCCCATTTCTGCATCTATCTCTCCTTTCTCTGCTTCCCTTCCTTCTGGCTCAGCAGATCCCCAGCTGTTTCCAGAACATACACCGTCCTTGCCAGTCTCCCCTCCTTTGTCCTTGTTTTGCCCTTTCCCAGCCACATATGTCCAGGCCCTCCCTGAGCATCAGCTCTTGCAGCTCTGCAGCCTCCCCAGCTGGCAGCCCCAACCCAGGCTGCCCCTTCCCAGAGCCCTGAACTTCCTGTGCATCATTTCATTTAATCCTCACCACCCCTCTCCACGGTTGGGAGAGCTCATCCATTGTTACAGCCGAGGAAACTGAGGCTCAGAGAGTTGAAGTGACTCGCCTCAGATCACTCAGTAAGTGGAGCAGCTGGACGTATGCCTGTACCTGTGGTACTGGCTGCCCGCTGAGCCTCAGCTCCTCATCTGATCATGGGGGCAGTAGCACTTGCCCGCAGGGCCCTGGAGAGGATGAGATGCCATATCTGTGCGCGGGCCCAGCAGAGCCAGCGCACAGTAGGTGCTGAATTGATTGATGGTCATGCCCATCCTCCTCTCTGCCTGTGCTGTCCCTCTCTGTGAAGTTCCCTAGGGAGGACCACAGGGACCTTGGTGGGCACTGCAAACAAAGCCCAAAATGCCTCAAGGCTCCTGGCATGTCTGGGATGCTGGTCCTGATGGGATCATGGTTCTGCCAGGGGTGCCTGCAGCACCCTCATTCCAGACTGACCTTGCTGGGACAACATCCCTTCTCCAGCTGCTGCCACATCTGGTTTCACCTGGAGAGACAGACCACTCCCATGAGGGCAGCCTGGCCAGCTGGTTATTATACTCCAGCCCACAGCGCAGCTCAGGGAAGTTACAGGGAGCAGGACGTGCATGGGCGTGGCAAGGGCATCAGTGCACACACACGTGTGTCAGGGTACCTTGACAAATGCCAAGATGAGCGCTGTACTCACACGGGTGCATGGACACCATGTCATGTTTCTAGTCCCCCTTTGCCCTATGCTTGGGATGCCAGCCCTGCCCTCAGGGAACTCTTAAGCCCTCAGCTGCAGGTATGTTGAGAAAGGGAGGGCTGTGCAGTGATCCCCCAGCCCACCACTCAGGGGCGTTACAGAGCAAGGCTAGGGAAGGGTGGGGATGGCTTCTCAGAGGAGGAAATGCACCAGGAGTAGATGTTTGCTAAATGAGGAAGGAAGGAAAGGGACCCCAGACTTGAGGCCGGGGACACTCCTGCCAGGTTCAGAGACAGTCATCTGTCACTCCGGCAGATGGCATGAGGGGAGTGTGCATTTAGGAGAGGTGGCTGGGTCCATGATGAAAGACTACGAACTGCCAAACTACAGATCTTGGGTTTCTGAAAAAGGTACCGATTAGATTGTCAGAGAGTTGGAAGGGGAAGTGTCCCAGGAGGAGCACAGTCTGAACAAAGGCAGGGGTTGGGAGCAACTGTGCTCAGAGGGAGGGTTCCAGACAGGAATACACGGACCTTCGGGAGAGAAGATGATATACTGGTCTCTAGGGCCCAGTGGACTCTACCAAAATCAGGAAAGGCACGCAGCTCAGCAGGAATTACTGCCCCTGCTGCACATCTCCCCTGCCTGCACAGCCTGAGAGGAACAAAGGGACCAGCCGGTGCTTAAAGGAAGCCCCGTGCTCCGGCCGAGGCTCCTCCGTCTCACATCGGGGCAAACTTGGCACAAGGCCATTGCAGGAGAGCAAGGGGGCGGGCTGTGGCCTGTTTACTCCCCAAACGGGATTTCCTTCTGGTTTTGATGCATACAAAAGGCACCAACATCTGGAAGTAGGAAACAGAACAGCCTCTAAAACCCAGCTGTGGGCGGCTTGCCTTGGACTGGCCCCAGCAGAACATGGCCCACAGTTATGACTGGGCCTTCAAGGGAGGGGGCAGCCGGGACTGGTCACTGTCTCTGGGCACTGTACCCAGGTCTGTCGGAGTGGATCTGCCCTGACCTCTAATCCATCTGCCTCTGCCCTGGATTAGGCCTCACTGACCTTCATCTGTCACTGCTACAATTGCCTTCTCCCCACTTCTGCTCCCAGACCCCAGTTGTCAGCAGTAGCCAGAGGGGTCTCCCTTGAGTGCCTACCCAACCCTGTCCCCTCCCTTCGCAAGGCCCTTCCATGGTCCCTGCGGTCCCCAAGATGGAGCCAGGCTTATCGACCTGGCATTTGAGCCCCCACCATCTGGCCTCTGTCCGCCCAGCAGGCGTCACAAGACCCCAGCCCACCCCTAGCCTGTACCCTACACCACCCGCAGAGGGGCCTCTCCAGGGAATCTGTGTCTTGCAGTGGTTTGGAGCCTCCAGGCCTTTCCTCCTTTGGCTTTCAAAGCCTGTCACCCCACTATCTTCTTTGAATCTGCTGGTCTTGGTTCAAGGCTCAGGCAGACCAGTGATTGATGAAGAGAATGCGTCAGTGTTGGCGTAACTGACTGCTTGTGTCTCCACACTTCCTACGTCTCCTAGCTTGCTTCAGTCATCAAGTCCTTGTGGCCCCAAGCCTGGCTTAGACGCCTCTTATGCTCTCCCCACACTCCCAACAGCTCAACCACCGCGTTTTATGATAGGGTGTGTGTGCACGCATCTCCCACACGGGCTCTGCTTCCCTGGAGGGCATGACCCGTATCTGGGTTCTCTCCTTCTTGGCACCACCCAGCACAGGCTGCAGCCAGTCTGTCCAAATGGATGGTCCCACACCAGGACCAAGGCCAAGAAAATGAGCCAGGTGGGCCTCAGGGTCTGGACTCTGCCCACAGTCGTCCTGGGCACCTACCCATAAACTCATTGATGGATAAGGTGACCTGAAAGCTGGAGAGAGCAAGAAAGAAACTGGTGCCCAGGTTGAGAAAAAGGGAGATCAGGGATTACAAATGTGGACACATATGTGAGAACCTGCCAGCTCCCCCCAGAAAAAGGTGTGGGAAACAGGCTGTGGGAGCTCTAGTCCTTGGGGACACACTGCCTACACCTCATTCTGAGCTTCTGGGAACCCAGGTTGGCCCCTGGTTCAGAAGGGGGGGGCATGGGCCTTAATCTGGGCGGAAACTAATGGCTCGGGAAGGGGAGCCTGCTGCTTCTCACCCCTTCCTCCTGCAGGGTCTCCTGCTCCTGGGAAGGCAACAGGCACAGCAGGGCCACCTGACCTTTGGCATCTGCCTTGGACCGAGTTCTGTCTTTGCCATGTCACAGTCTTGTGATGGGTCTCTTTACCATATGAGGTCTCCCTCTCTGCGATGGGGACATTGATGTCACGTACTTTACAGCTATGTGTGCTCAAACACCCAGCGCCACTCCCGGATATGGTGGTGCCAGTTAGCAGTGGTCCCTCTCCCACCTGTGTGTGCCCATGCCAGGACATCAGCCTGGCTGGGACAGGGTCCGATGGTGGGGAGAAGCAGGAGGGAACAGCCAGTCACACCCCAGGACCAGAGTCTACTGTCTCCACTGGGCAGTGTTTGAGCTGGACTTCAAAGGCCGAGGAGGATTTGATGCCAGGCTATGAGAGGGGACGTTTCTTGCTGAGCAACTTTCGCAAACGAAGGCTGGAAATTTCCCAGCTGACTCCTGATGTTGATCTGGAGTATGGGGTGGGCTTAAAGAGAGTCAGGGAAATGTGGAAGGCCATGTATGAGAGCGGAGCCCACGAAAAGTACAAGCTTGTGCAGCTTGCAGATGTGGTTACTGTTCTGAGAGCAGTTGCTTCCATGCCGTGCTCCAGATGGACATTCACCATCCTATTCCTTGGGGCCCTCATACCAGTCCTGCCACATGTCCTGTGGGTGGTGGCCACATGTTCTCAAGCTTGAAGGCAAGAAATTAGGCCCAGACGGGTCAAGGGTACCACCCAAAACCTCCTGTGAGAGAGCCCCATTCAGCTCCAGGCCTTGGGCTCTGTGTCTCTGGCTGTGCTCAGACGTAACAGCCTCCCAGCGTCTCCTCGGGTATGGAGACGGAGCTGCTCTTCTCCAGCCCCAGACCCCTGTTCCTAAGTCAGGAGTTCACCTTCTGTGGACCCGCCAGGGCTTCCCAGATAAGGTCTGGGCCCTGAGCACTTCCAGGGGGCCAAACTGGAGCTCAGGCAGGGCAGGGGGGGCCAGAGGGTCTGGGACCAGGCAGGAGTGGGTGGTGGGGGTGCCCACACGGCTGAGAGTGCCCCTCACCAGCCTCTCCCGCAGTTTGAAGGCTGCAGCAAGGCCTTCTCACGGCTGGAAAATCTCAAGATCCACCTGCGCAGCCACACAGGGGAGAAGCCGTACCTGTGCCAGCACCCGGGCTGCCAGAAGGCCTTCAGCAACTCCAGCGACCGTGCCAAGCACCAGCGTACCCACCTCGACACGGTAGGCAGCGGGCAGAGGCAAGGGATGGGGGTGGAGCCCCTGCCCCTGCCCTTCGGCCCCCCTGACACTCGGGGCAGGGTCATTCTTTGGTGAGGAGGAGGGAGGGGGTTAAAAGTATCCCTGGCCTCTATCCTCCAGGTGGAACAGGAGGTGATTTTCTCTCTCCCAGTTGCGGCAACCAAAAATGTCTCTGATCGTGGCCACATGTCCTGGCGCACCCCTAGTTGAGAACCACTGCTTTGGCCTGTGGGTGCCAGCCTAGCCCCAGACTCTGCACATCCACGTGGAGAAAGTGGGCTCACCCTCTGGTATCCTCTCCCCAGAGCCAGGCTGCAACCTGTCCTCCCAGGCCTTCCATGGAGACAGAGCAGAGGCTTTCCAGGGCCATTCTTTATCCCCTGAGGATGTAGGCAAAGGGTTGAGGTGGATTGCACATAAAACTCCAGTCTCCTGCAGCAGGGACTTGGGCCTCCAGACGCCCAGGTCTCTTTCCACCTCCCTTACCATGTTTGTGCCAGAGAGCAGCTAGCCAGCAACATTAGCCCTGTGTTTGCCCACACATCGCCTCTACCCATGTGATTAATAGAGCACTCTCTCGAACATCACCCCCAGATCTCATACCAACCCTGCCATCAGGGGGTCACCAACCAATTTGGCAGATGAGGGGAGCAGGGCTCTGGGAGGTCCGTGCCTACTCATGATTGCATAGCTAGACGATGGCAGAGCTGTTCCACAGGCCCTGCATGAGGGAGCACATGCCCCAGGAACACCCCGGCCCCATATGCAGCAGGAAGATGGGGGGTCTGCAGCCAGAGCCCACATCTGGGTACCAGGCCTGCTTCTGTGTTCTTCCTGCAGATTTGGGGGAACTCTGTGGGCAGGGGGGCTGAGAGATCTGAGTGGCCATCAGCCCAACCTACTTAGTACACAGAGGAGGAAACAGAGGCCCAAGAGGGCTCCTGACCAAGGGTAAGTTGGTCAGAGCTGAAAGGATACTGTCGAGCCATTTATCTTACAGCTGAGAAAACTGTGACCCAGAAAAGATGGGTGGTGAGAGGGGGCAGAAAATAGCAGAGAAGTAATATTTCAGCCAGAGTTTCCACACAGCCCTACGCCCCCACAGTATCACATATGCCACCCCCAGTCTAATCCTTGTGACACCCCAAGGTAGAGACCATTGTCCCACTTTGTTTTTTTGTTTTTATTTTTTATTAAATCTTAATTGTGTACATTGGTGCAATCATGGGGCACAATGTGTTCACTTCTATATACAATCTGAAATATTTTCATTGAACTATTTAACATAGCCTTCATGGCCTTCTAATGACTATATGAAGACATTTATATTCTGCATTTAGTAATTTTCACTTGTACCCTTCTAAGATGCACCGTGTGATCCCACCCATCCTCCCCATTCCCCTCCCCTCAGTATCCAATGTACTCAGCCCTACTATGAAGCTAATCTATAGCTTTCATATATATGAAGGCTAAAACCCAGTTATAGCATTGTCCCACTTTGTAACCAAACTGAGACTCAGAGAGACTGAGTTATTTGACTGTCTGTACCGGGTGCCTGACGAAGCTGGGATCCAACCCAGGGCTATCAGACTCCCAAGTCCTGTGCTCTTTGCTGGAACGGCTGGTGTGGCAGCCACCCTGGGGAGGGGACCTGAGCAGAGAGGATGAGGGCAGCAAGGATGAGCCCTGTCCCCAGGCTGGACCCGACTCCTTCCTCTCCCAGGCATCACTCTCAAGGTCGCACTGGCGACATGAAGTAAGGAGCGGCTCGAATAAATCCCCCTGCCCCTTTGTTATCTTTTCAGGCCTCTGTACCCTCTCCCTGCTCGCTTCCTCCCTCCACCTCACTGCATTTCCTGGACCCAGCCCCAAATCAACAGCCCTCTGGCCCACGCTTGGTGTATGAACAGAGCTCTGAGGCCAGAATGAGCCTGCAGTTATCTCAGTCCTTCATCTCCCCAAGAAGTCCCCAGCAGGCCAAGACCTACACCCGACTTGTCCCCAGCTCCCCATAGAAACACCACAGACAATCCATGTTGCTAGGTTGCTGTCCCAGCACCCGACCCCAGAGGTCCAGTGGGGCAGGCCTCATGCTGTGTGACTAGCCATGTCCCCAGCTCCCCTCTGGCATTGAAGAACATGGAATTCTGTCCATGGACAGGAAAGTTTCTCTGAACAGACTGGAGAGGAGGAAGCCTGAGCTCTAACCCTGGTCCTTCCTCTAGTCCTGGAGGTCTGAGGCGAACCTCCAGCCCCCCTGGTCTCCTCAGAGGTAAAATACTTAGCTCAAGAGAGAAAGACAGAGACAGCTGAGGTGTGACGTAAGAAGACCCAGTGCGCGGTCTGTGTGACCTTTCCTGGCCTGTCCTTTTACTGACTCCATGCTGGCCAGATCCTGCTAGCTGCCCAGCTCCCGGTGTGGGTTTGAGTCCTGACTGCCCCAGACTCCCTGTGTGGCCTTGAATAAGCCACTGTCCCGCTTTGGCCTCAGTTTCCCCACTGGCATGATGGGGTGGGATGATAATCTCTCTCCTTGCACACTTTGCTGACTGTGGCAGGCTCAGGCAGGAGGGATATTCTAGCAGAGTCGTGTGTACACACTTACTTGCTCTGAGATCTTGGCCAAAACATCAACTTCAAGTTCTTCATGGGCAAAGTGGGGTTGCTCCCCATGGGGTACATGTGGCACTCAGAGGAGATCGCAGGCAGCCAGTGCTGAGCCAAGAGCCCACACATGCAGGGTGTTCAGCGAGGAGCTCTTCCCGGAGCAAGGTGGGAAGGAGAATCTTGGATGCTAATGGGAGTAAAGCCGCCCTGGCCTTGGCTCCTGTGCTCTAACTCCAGGCCTAGACTTTGGCTGCTGGCTGGGGACAGTCACAGGGTTTCCTGAGAGCTTCGGGGCAGCAGGGCCTGAGGAATGTTCTTTGCAGGTCAGGCCTTAGAGGAACAGACACAGAGATGGGCCTTGCTGCCTTGTCCCCAGGCAGGTGCGCATGCACGCACAGAGCCCCCATCATTTGCTTTTTGACCAAAGCAGTGGATTTGTACCAGCGTCCCCGAGGGACAGGGTCTGGGACTGGCTCAGGGGCAGGGCAGGGCCCAGCATGTGTTTGAGAGAACCTGGTGGGGCAGGGTGGGGCAGGCTGGGACGGGGGGGGGGGGAAACAGTCTGAGATGGGCCTTCAGCCCTCCCTCCCGTACCTTCCTTTCAGCCCAGGCAAGCTTCTCACCGCTCTGTCTCTCTCTTTTGCTCTCCTCCATCTCTCTAACCTGGCAACCCTCCGAGGCAGCACCAAGGTATGGTCTTCCCTCTGCTTCCCCCACTATGAGGCCCCTGGGCTATGGTCACTTCTCCCTGGGTCCGAGGTCGGATGGCCTCTCAGTCCAGCAGGGACGCAGTTGCTTTGAAGTTTGGGAGCAGCTCCATGTGGGACACCCCTGTCCTTGGTACTTACTCTGAAAGGACTTATTTCCTCCAAACTGTCTCTTGTCACTTGTAGTCGCAGGAGGGCAGAGGGTCCTGAGAGATCAGAACCACTAGATGTGCTCAAAGAGGGAAACCTTGTGAACCTCAAGCCCCCGTAGCAGTGAGTCTTGCGGAGGCCCCTTGAGAGATCAGAATTCAGTGCCAAGAGTGCCCTGCTCCAGGTCACTCTGAGACCTGGGATGAGTCAGGCAGGTCCCTCCCACAGTAGAAAAGGGACTCAGAACTGACCCAGTAGCGCTGGTGGGTGGTGCCGTGGTGGGCAGCTCGGCCTGTGAAAGGAGTTGGAGGATGGAGAAGGGCCTGTGGGTGGGACAGGAGGAGGCATACAGACTCAGGGGGCTCTGAGGCCTAGAGGTAACCTCTGTTCTGCGAGCACCAGGGAGCCACTGAGGGGTTTCCAGAAGGCCCTGTGGTTGTGAGTGTGAGGGGAGGTAGGAGGCCCCGAGGGCAGGGTGGAACCATGGGTGGGAATGCAGATGGTAGCAGTAGGAAGGATTTGGGGTCCACTTCCCATATTCTGGGTTAGCAGTGGGGATTGCAAGGAAGGGGCTCGTCCACTCCCCACACAAAGGGCGCAACCCCCAGCCTCCCTAAGCCTTTGTCTCTGAGATCCAGCTCGCTCCTTCCTTGACCCCCATGGTTGCTGGGAGGAGGACCTGGTTTCATTGTGGCCCAGTGAGCAGTCTGGGGACTCTGGACACACCTGTGAGGTATGGTCAGTTCCTGCCAGGCTGGCCCAGTGCTGTGCCCTCTCCTCCTCTCCAGGACAGTCGCCGCACTCCCTTGCTGCTCTTTGCTGCCCTGCAGCTGTGGGACACAAAGGGTGGACTTTTATCTGAGCCTAGAAGACCTCAGAACTAGGTTGGACTTAGGACCCCAGAGGCAAAGTCAAGACTCAGGGAGGGGAGGTGACTCACCTGAGGTCCCAGTGTGGTGGGAGAAGGGGGACACAAACCCCCTCATTCTTTCCCAGGCCAGGCTTCACTCCCAGGCCACACCTGGGGGCAGTGCTGGCCCAGTCAGACCCTTCCTGTTCCTCAGACAGCCTCTCGCCCAGTCGTCATCCCCACCAGGTCATTCAGAAGGACCTTGGCCCTGAGGGTGGCCCCTCACTCACCCACCCTGTGCCTCTGATGTTACAGAAGCCGTATGCCTGCCAGATCCCTGGCTGCTCCAAGCGCTACACGGACCCCAGCTCCCTCCGCAAGCACGTAAAGGCCCATTCAGCCAAAGAGCAGCAGGTGCGCAAGAAGGTAAGACGGCCCTCCCGGCCCGGCCGGCCTCTGCAGGCACCGCAGCCTCCTAGCTGCCCGTCAGAGTCAGGCCAGGTGCCCACACTCCCTGTCCATGCAGCCACACCCTATGAATGCCACTGTCCACTCGTCTGTCTGTCCGTCTGCCTCCCACCAGGTCCCTGCGTGTATCTGCAGACCCACACCCCTTCCTTCCTCACCCCAGACCAGCTAGCCAGCCATTTACTCCTTAGACCGCTCACCAGCTGCCCTTCCCATCTGTCTGCTCACCCACCATGGCTCATGCAACAGACATTTGATGTCCGGCCTTGTGCTGCCTGTGGAAGAGGCAAAAATCAAAAAACGTGTCCCCACTCGCAGCTGCCTGGCAGTGAGGGGCAGACATAAACAGGTGATTCGATATCCTAACAATGAAGAAGTGTGCAGAATAGCCAGGCGTGTTAGCCCTTCTGGGTGGGAGCAGGAGGGTCCATGAGGTGTGGTCCTGGAACATGGCTGCAGGTCCGGGGCCTGAGCTCCAGAGCTGACTCACCCCTGCTGGCTCTGCGGCCCTGGGCAAGGGCCTTAGCAGCTGAGTGCTCAGGCTCCTCAACTGAGGGGCAAGAAAGGACCTGCTTTATGCGGCTGTCCTGGGGAGTACATGAATACGTTTATGTTTTGGGTTTACTGCACCTGCCCAAATTTAAAAGCTCAGGACAGAAGCTGATACATGTTTTTGTTCTGAGGAAGAGCAAGTGCTGGGCAGGTGAATTCAGGTGTGAAGAGTATACCCAGAGTAACCAGTACTGAGCAATGAAACCTGCCTGAAACCTGCCCGTATGGGGACCAGCAGGCACTGAGCACGATGTCTTGGGGCTGAGCAGCACGGTGAGGAGAAGTGGCCTGGGCTCTGTCCCCACGTTGGTGGGTGCTCGTGAGGATCTTAAGCAGAGAAAGGACCTATTAACTTCAGCGATGACTGGCTTCAGAGGCCACGTGGAGAATGCGTTGGGATTAGTGGGAGGGACATCTGAGGCAGGAAGACCACCACTGGGGAACAGGAGAGATGCAGGGGCCACCTGAGGCATAGCAAGGAGGGGCTGGCCAGACAGGGGCACCCTGCTCCAGACTCCGCCCCAGTGTCAGTCTGGAGCAGGATGTTGGTGGCCTTCACCAGGACAGAGACTCTAAGAAGAGTCTGGAGGACAAAGCAGCAGGTTCTGTTTTGATGAGCAGTGCACGAGACCCAGGCCACAGTGGAAAGGACAGGACTACAAGTGAGGACAGAGCCCACCTGGCTGGGTTCAGTCCACATCTTCTGAGGACCATCAGGGCCATGGGAGTGGGGGCTCTTGAGTGCCAGGGAGGGCATGGGAGTGAAAGAAACTCTAGGGCCCAACGAGATTTCTGGAGCAGCCTCTGTACTCCAGGCACTGTGGTGTGAGCTGTGGGCACAGGCGTGAGACAGGCAGAGGCTTAAGGCTGCTTTAGTCCTATGGGATGAGGGGAGCAGTGGGGCACTGGCAGCAACCAGGCCTTCAGTGGGAAGATGCGGGGAAGAGCCATCCAGGCCGGGACATTGACTCCACCCTGCAGGAGACTGCACAGCGAGCTCCCTGGTGAAAATGCCCCTGCCGTGTTTACCGTGAGAGGGGAGAGGGGAGGTGGAACCCAGCTGCCTCCCTGGCTCAGGCACTGAACCTGGGCCTTCACATCCTGTGTCTCGTTTAGTCCTCATAACCCTAAGCATGGGCACTAATTTTATTTCCATTATAGAGATGTGGAAACTGAGGCTCAGAGAGCTAACAAACTAGCCCAGAATCGTGCAGCCTGGGAATGACTGAACTGGGTCCCTTCCAAGCCCATCTGTCTCCAAGGCTTGAGCAGGGACACGGAATAGCCAAGGCTTCAGTAGGCTGGAGCTCCACGCCAGGGAGGCTTCTGTCCCAAGCACACCAGTGCCCAAGGACCAGAGCCCTGCCCTGGTTTTCCCAGGCCCCATGTTTGGCTCACACTGGGCCCCCAGGGACTTAGGGCAGCAGATCTGCAAACTTCCCAACAATAAGCATCCATTAAGAGCCATCGGGGATGATATATCTTTCTGGGTAAAGTGACCCTTGTATCATGACAACTCCTTGGCAGCCCTGCTCCATTTCAGAAAGAATTAGAAATGCTTTTCTTCCTTAATTCTCCTCTCCTGCTGCTCCTAATCCGATCGACATTGCGGTCTGCAAGAACATGCCTTGGTCTTCTTTTGCCAGAAACTTAATTTACATGGAAAACAGCTGCTGGGTCAGGGAGCCGAGAGCCCATCTCGAGGCTGGGCAAGCCTTCCCCAGGCCTGGGTCCTGGCCTTTCTGGCCTGGAAGGGTGGAAAACCCCTCAGGGCTGACTCTTAGCTGCTGTGTGACGTGGGACTAGGTTCTTGCCTTTTCTGGGTCTGTTTCATCTGGGTAGGACAAGCATTTGAACAAGCCCATCCACGTGCCTCCCCCCTCATCCCCCAGTATCCTGAGGGCCCATCCATCCCCATTCTGGCTCTGTCTGGGGAGGTGGCTCTGCCTGAGGTGACTGTTTTTGGAGACAGCTAAAGGTTATTAACTGAAGATTTGCTTGGGTTACTGGGAGCATCCCAGCCAGGCTTGCTGTCAGCCAAGCAACCTCAAGACCACATACTGATCCATTGTGCCCACTATAGGGTGACCAGGTGGGACTCAGCCAGCCTTGTACGCAGCACTTCACAAACTGTGTCCCCACCCATCTTCTCATTGCTGCTCATGGCTGCCTAGGGTGAAGTGTGACTGTTGCTGCTTATTACATGCAGGGTAGGCAAGATCCAGAGGGGTCAAGTAATCTGTCCAGCATCACACAGGAGTAAAAAGAGAAAGAAAGGGATTTGAACTGAGCCCTTCATCCCCTGAACTATCGGCACTGTAACTTTTACCCAGAAGGAAGAAATGTGGAATGTAGGAGAGGAGGGAGGGAGGAGGGAGAGGCACTTGCTGCATGCTCGCTGCACACCTACTGTGTGTCTGCTGCACACCTACTGTGTGTCCACTGCATATCCGCTGCATGCCTGCTACATTTCACTCCCATGCATCAGTTCACCAGGGGAATGCACCTGCACACTTCTAGCCACCTCTGGGAAGCCACACGGCTGCACTTGGCTGGCCACTTCGATGTTTGTGCTGAGGCCAGGGCTCCTGCAGGCTGCTCCAGCAGTGACTGAGTGTGGCAGGCCCAGCAGGGACCCCGAGGCAGACTGTTCCTAGGAGACCCAGGACTCCCCTGACTTCAACAGACTTTGGCCCCCAGAGTCCCTGATTGCCAGGCCAGTAAGGTCCCTCCCGGCCCCTTCCCCTCCCGGCCTTCCTTTCTGTCTCCCCGCTTTCTCTCTTGCAGGTACATCCCCTATTAAAATCCTTGCATGTTGAATCCTATCTTACATCTGCTTCTCAAAGGCCCCGGGCTAACACGGTGTTCACAATATGCATAATCAGCCCCATTTTACAGATGAGGAAACTGAGGCCTTGTGTTAAGAAAGTTCTTGCCGTAGAGCTGCTGTGCCTCCCTCCCTGTCCCCTAAAGTGAGGGCTGCGGGTGGGCAGGCGTTCTTACACAGAGACCTGTCTCACTCTGGTCCCCAGCTCCACATGGGCCCTGATACAGAAGCCGATGTCCTGACCGAGTGTCTGGCCCTGCAACAGCTCCATGTGGCCACACAGCTGACGGCCAGTGACGGGAAGGGCGGCCGAGCCCTGGGCCAGGAGCTGCTCCCAGGTATGTGTGCAAAGAGAGAGGGCCAGGGGCATAGGAGCAGAATGGGCTCCAGGACAGCGGCGACGCTCCATAGGCAACCCTTGTTGTAGGGCAGCCACCTCTCAGCCGCTGGCTCCCTGTTTCAATCTACCTTCTCTGTGCTGCTCATGTAGCCAGGCAGGTGTTCCTTCACACTCGCCTGTGGCTCCCTGCTGCCTTAGGATGAAGCCTGCACTCCTCAGCCTGGCCTCCAGCACCTCACAGGGCCTGGGCCCCCCTGCCCCGGTGGCCTCCTGCCCTTCTTGACATTAGATGTCAGTTAGATACAGTCCTCTGAATACTCTCTGCTCCTTCTCATCCCCAGGCCACTGTCCACATCCCGCCTCCTTTAGGACCCACCTCCTGGTTCCTTCCTGTTTCCCCTAAGTCCCTCCGCCCCACCAGACTGTGAGTTCCTCCAGGACAAGGCCTCCTCCCAGAGTCACTGGCACCCAACATGGGGACATACGTGGAGCAGGGCTGGGTGAATGTTTGGCCCTGCCCCGAGCATGATGAGGAGAGGCTGCGGTGCCCTGGGGGTGATCCCTGGTCCTTCCTGATGGAGAGCACTACAAGGACGACCCACATGGAGGGCCCACCTTCAGGGAAAGTCCATTCCGCCCCTGGCCTCAGCTTGAAGTTCTTCTTAATCCCCACCAAGACTCCCATTTCAGAGGATAAACTGAGGCTCTTAGAGGTTAGACAAATTGACCAAAACCACTTCCGGCTCAGTACCAAACTCTGTGGCCCAGGATGAGGCCCCCTGAGACCCTGTATCCTGCAGTTCCGTCCATCCAGACACTCAAGGTCAACTGTTTGTCCCTCCCATCAGCTGCTGGCCATGTGGCAGGTCTCAGGCCATGGCAGGAATTCCTGGCTCTGTGGCCTGGGAACCCAGCTTAGACAAGGGCAGCGTGGCTGCTAGATCCCAGCCAACAGAGTCTGTGTCCTCGCCCTGCTGCCCCCGGAGAAACCACAATATCAGTCAGAAAGCTCTGCCCACCCTCTGAGATTTCTTAAATTACTCCAACCCATTTTAGACATTTTTTATTCTTCTTTCCTCTCGATGTTGAAGTAGCAGCAGATTTAAAAATATAGGAAAGCATTGCCAAACAGCCTCAGGAAGAGAAGGTTTTACCCTTTCTCATGGGCTTCTTTCATCGAGGACTTTGCTCAGACAGGCCCACAAGGGCGGGGACACCCAGGAGGACGGGCGCTGTGCAAGAGGGGGTCACACGCTCCCTCTCCAGCTAGAGGACCCTTGGTGTGGGCTGCTTCTCACAGGGTCAGAATTGCTGAAATGGCAGGCCTGGAAGGGACCCTGGGGCTGACCTAGCCTGGGGATAAAGCTATCAAGTGCCAGCTCCCAGTGACAGGCAGTGACAACTTAGAACTCTGTGTTGAGGATTCTGAACTACAGCTGACTAGCAATGCTGCCCCCAGGACAAGGCCGTGCACCCACCGTTTCTACCTCCGGGGAACTCAGCCTGTGCAGGAGAAGGATTTCCCCAAGGTCATAGAGAGAAGTCAGCAGCCGCTCTAGGGCGCAAGTCTGTACTCCCGAATGGCAGTCTGAAGCTGTCCCAGGGAGAAGGAGCAAGGCCAGCAATAATCATCCCTTGAGCACCTGCCTGGGCCAGTCGCATTATGTAAAGACATCATCTAGAGTTTCTAGACCAAGTGATTCCCCAGCCACCCCGTGCGGGGGTGTCAGACCCGTGCCACAGATGAGAAACAGAATCTGCTGAGACACCTTCACAGACTGGGGGCCTCAAAGGTAATGCCACAACTGCTGGGATCTGCCATGCTTGCCCAGTGACAGCGAGTCAATCGTGCGTTCCCTCCTTTGAGCCTCAGTTTCCCTCACAGTCCTCCCATGCGAACACATGTGACTGTGGATGTGATCGCTTATAGGAACCGTAGGTGCCTTTTATTTTACCATCGTGACTGCTGTTGTTACAAGAAGAGTAACGATTTACTCATCCCTTATACAATAATGCGGCAGCCAATGTTTATTAAGTACCAGGAGGTGCTCGGGGACCAAGGGTGTGTATGGTAACTACAGGGACCCTCCCGTCTTAAGGTACATGCTGGCTATGGCCCCAAGTGGCATCCCCAAGACAGGATTTAACCCAAGTCATCTGGCGGCTGACTGTGCTCTTAACCAGATCGTCTACTGGCCCCTGTTGCTAACGCCACTCCTCTGCCACACTGCGTCCCTATTGCATATCCCCTGTGTTGGTTATTGTCCTCAAGTTGCCACCAGGGAAAACCAGGAGCCCTGCGTTCCCCAGACTTCAACCCACCAGGTTCTCCTGCAAGCTGCAGGGCAGACAGCTGGCGGAGGCGCAGTCGGGAACAGATGTTAGGGCCGGAGGTGAAGCACTCACAGCTGATGATTGATGACACTGCCTTACAGCCTGCAGTAGTGCATTTGGGGTGAGCCCGTCAGGCTCCATGGTGTCCCCAGTTCTGCCCCTTGCAGTCTGGTAATTCATTCCCCCCAGCGTTCATCTTCGTGGTCCACATCCCTCCTTCACCTACTGGGTCATCCACCATGTGTCTGTTCTCAGGGGAGGGCACTGGACAGGCAGGGACCCAGAGCCAGGGAGGGCAGAGGAGAGCAGGGTTAGAAGAGTCCAGAACCGAGGGGTGAGGGCGAAGGAGGAGCCGGAGAGGGAGACATCAGGGTTTCCTTGTCTGGTTACAGGAAACTTCTCTGCGCTTGTCTCACGGGAGGCACCGCTCTCTTTCTTCTAGGAAGCCCCGGGACCATATCTGGAGGCCCTCCCTTAGCAGACCCAGGGTAACATGATGGGCAGTGAGGACGTGGGCAGCCTGAGCTCGGCGTGGCTGAGGGAGTGGGAGCGGGATTTATCAGGGTTCTAGGCCTTCCCAGCTGTCAGGCCTCCAAATTGGTTCAAGGTGGCAGGTGAGGAGAGGCTAAGGAGAGCCTCCCCCAATCCAGGGAGGGCCGTGTGACCACAGGAGGCAGTGGCTGGGGATACGTGGTACTGGCCTTAGGAGAGGAGGTCCCAAGAGAAAGGGAGGGCAAAGACCAGGGCTGAGAGCTGAAGGGTGCGTGAGAGCCTGCCCAGAACCCGGTCCCCTAGCCAGATGTCCAGACCATGACCTGAGCAAGAGGCCACATCAATTCCTGGCCCTGGCCTCAAATGGACTCTCTCTCTGCTGCTTGGAAGACAGGCCTGATTAGCTGCCCACTCTGTGACTTTGGACATGTTACTTAACTTGTGAAGATTTAGTTTCTTCATCTTAAAATGGGACCGTATTATCTCCCCCGTTGACAGTTGTCAAGATGGTTAAACTAGATAATGTGGAGAAAGAGCTTGGCACAGAGTGTATTCTTAGTTGACAGTAATTATTGTTGTAAGAGTAGAATTTCACCTAATGTAACATAGGGTGCTGGCTGCTCTGACTCCAGGCCAGGGGCTGCAAACCATTTGGTCTCTTAGGCACGTGGAGGTTATTTTGGGCTGTTGTTTTTTTGCTTTCTAACAGTTTCAATGTAAAGGTCTTTGCAGGACATAATCTCTCCACTTTGCCACAGTCCTTGCTGCTTCCTGTTGTTAACCCCTGAAGCTCCACGTATTTTGCTTCCTGCCATGCTGCCTAAGGCATTAAGTTTACAGCCCCTGCTGCAACAGTTCCTCGTAGCCTCCTGAATTGCAGGCCTGGCCAGGCCAGAGAGGTCAACCTGGGATGAGCTAGCCTTGGAAATCTAACAGCCAAGAAGGTATATACAATTCCTCCCTCACCCTATCCGTGGAAGGAGCCGGTGCATGCATATTGGTCCTCATGGTGTGATGGAGAGCATAAGGCCGGGATGCATGACAACAGAGCAATATTCAAAATGTCACGGCTGGCCCAAGGTGGGCACTGATCAGGGCGGGCACTGTATCCGTGTACCTCTGGGCACAGCTGCTAGCCCACAGAGTCCTCCCAGGGCATCCACTTGATACATTGATTTCAGGGGAAATGATGTCAATTTCTATTAAAGTTAAACTTGGCCAGATTGAAGAAAGGCGGCAACAGTCACCCTGTTTTTTCCGAAATAATAGGGAATTTCAAAAATTTCTTCCCAGGCTCTAGTCCCAGAGTAGGCTTTTATCCTCCCCTGTGATTTGGGTTCATTAGCGAAGGCATGTGGGGAGTGTTGGCCTCACTAACTCCCAAACCCACAATTGGGACCCTGGAGCAACATCTGACTCTAATCTTGAGCCCTCCCCATTGATTTGTTAAATGGCCTATCTTCTTAACAAGGGTAAGAAGTTTAACAAGAGTAAGATGTGATAAAAGTTGGTATCCCCCTGCAGGTGTCTTCTGAAAGTTTAGAATCTCAGCTGGAGCCTGGCTGACTCGACTGCTCAGCAGGGACCCTTGTGCAGCTCACCACCTGTACACATCCATGGCAGCCCTCTCAGAGGTCTTCCGAGTCAGCCTGCCACCCAACTAGTGCGCTTCTCTCTTTTTGGAATCCTTCACCGTGGACACTCAGTCTCTACTTGCACACCCCTGGGGAAGGATAGTTACTCTACCCAAAGGCAGAGCGTCGGCCTATCGCAGCATTGCCTGCTAGAAGGCTCTGCCAGCCCCTGAGCTGGTGTCTGCCTCTCTCAAGCTTCCCTCCATTCCAGGGTCCCCTCTGCTTCTGGGATGATTCAAAATAAGCCCCCTTTTTTCCAGAGGAACCTCACAGAGATTCGGATACATACACACAGGACATGTCCACCCACGCCTCTGGCAGGCCCTTGCAGTCTGCCTCTGCTATCAGGCTGGGCCCCAGCCCCGGACACAGCCCTTTAGCCAAGACTGACCTGAGCAGCATGGAGCCATCACCTCCCTTATTTGGGTGCTTAAACTTCTGTTAATACAACCTTGCTTATTTTCCTTCTTGTCTGTCTCCATAATCAGGCACACACAGCTCCTGGGCTGTCCGCAATCATCTCTAGGGAGCGGCCAAAGCCCAGTAACATTTGTTTGATTCTCTACAGATGTGTATTCCGGCTCCATCACCTCCCATAACGGGGTTGCACCGGGCATCCTGCCCCCCCCACACGATGTCCCTTCCAGGCATCACCCACTAGATGCCACCACCGGTTCCCACCACCATCTGTCCCCTCTGCCCGTGGCCGAGAGCACCAGAGACAGGTACGTACGTCACACCAAGCCAGTCCTCCTCCAGGGGCAGCAAGTGGGCACCTGTGTGGGAGGGAGGCAAGTGCCCCATACACTATCTGGTTATTTTATTTATTTTGTCAAAACAGAGTTCTACCCTATGCCCTGAGCAGAGCGCAGTGGTGTCGTAGCTCACTGCAACCTCAGACTCCAGCTGTGGGCATCCTGCTGCCTCAGCCTCCGAAGCCACTGGGATTACAGGAGCTTGCTGCAGCACCCGGCTGGGTTTTTCCATTTTTTTCATGAGTCGGGGTCTCACTCTTGCTCAGATAAGCCTCAAACTCCTGAGCTCAAGCAGTCCTCCCGCCTCAGCCTCCCACAGTACCAGGATTACAGGTGTGAGCCACCACGCCTGGCTTATCTGGTTGTTATTAATAATGAAAATAGCCAACAGTTATGGGGTGCTCATGCATATGGCACTGTGAACACTTTCTGTGCACAGTTCACTGGAGCCTCCCCATAACCCTAGGAGATGGACGGTGCTAGCGCCCAGGCTTCTCAGTGTCTCCTTTCATGTACCCTCTTCTACCCTGAGGAAGCCTGGGAATATGCTGTGCTCCACACCCAACCGCAGGCCTCGTTGGGGCTCTATCTGCCTTTTCCTTGTCTCATCCAGCAAGTGGTGAGTGGACTGCCCACTGCCCACTCCAGAGGTGCTGGCCGGGGCCTCGCCTTGCCTCCATCCTCTGGCCGCTGTAGCTGTAGCCATTGCTCGGTCTTCTGGGGCTGTCTGGGAGCCCTGACTACAGCATCACTGCAGAGAGGGTAGCCTTTGTCTGGATTCAATGTGGTTCTCATTGTGGCCACTGGAGTGGGTGGAAAGGGTGAACGTGTTAATTGCTGGTCTCTAATGCTATAATGGGTTGGTTGCTTGGTTTTCCTTACAAATGAGCAGGCAGAGGCCTCCTAGCCCACCACCTGCCTTCCTTGCCTTTTCTGTTTGACACCAGCAGTGACTCAAACGTGTCCCCCAAGGCCTAGCGCCAGCACTTTCCTCCTTGTCTGCTCTTCCTCTCAAAAGCTGTAGCCTTGGCCCTGGTGTGCCTGCATCTGGGGCTAGTCTGGCTTTGTCACCAAGTTTGTGGCCCATTGCTTTTACCCGGGCTCCTTCCTTCCATTCACTCAGTTATGGAGACCCTGTGGGCAGGCCCCAGGCCCACTGTGAGAAGGAGGCACACAGGCCAGAAGAGATCCCAGGGGAAGGTGTCAGGGAAGACTTCCTGAAGGAAGTGAGTGGAGAGGTTGGGAGGCAGGGAGGAGCAGCAAGGATGAAGGCAGCCTGGGAAGAGCCTGGTGTGTTCCACATCCTGTGGGGCGACGGATCTCTAGTGCCCAATCACAAGGCCTGGGATGGGACTCCATCCTGATGGGTTATGACAGTGACATGGTCAGGTTTGGATATGAGGCCGCCCGGCCTGTGGCACAGGGCTGGGTTGCAGGACACAGGATGGAGCACGCGGTGCCAGATGGCTTCCTGAGCCATGGCCAGTGCGGGGTAGGAGGAGCACCGGAGGGCGATGGTGACACAGAGCAAGCAGGGAAGCCCTGGCCAGGTGGGGACCGGGGGCATCTGGGATGAGCCCTGGTGTGTATGGGGACTGTTCTCAGAGGAGGGGAAGATTGTGGCTGCAATGTCGGCAGAGGGTCCCAAAGACACATCTGGAACAGGCTACACGGTGAACCAGAAGACCAGTCCCCTCAAGCCTCCATTTCTTCCTCTGTAAAAGACATCAAAAAACTCCTCCTCTGGGAAGGTAGTGAGGGTCAACTACACGTGCTTGACACTGCATGTGTCACCTGGTACACGTACCACTGACACTGGCCCCTGCTCCTACCTACCCACCTGCCTGCTTACCTACCAGCCAGCCCCCAAACATCTCCAACCAAAGGAAAATAAACCACAGAGGCCTCCCCCAGCTCAGGCCTGCGGACTCAGCCCTGCCTTGCTCGTCACATGCCCGCTGCCTGCATAAGTGCCCCGCCGAAGTTCCTGCAGTGTGAGGCAGGTGACAACAAGACGGGACCCCCAACCTGCCAGCCCACCTTGCTGCCTGCGGGAGCAAGGCCCCAAGTCACCAGCTCCTCTAGCCACAGGAGAGAGGGGCCCTCGTGCCTGATACTAGGCCCAGGCCCAGCTTGAATGGGTTTCTTTTTTCATCCCTTTAGAAGAGAGCACGGGGGGAAAGGCCTTCAGCCATCTTCCTGCCAAAGTCAACAGGGAACGGCCACTCGTGGCTCCCCAGTGGTTTGCTGGGACGTTTAAATAGCTTGACAGAATTATCTGATTCACTCAAAATATGCTAAGAGGGCCTGACTTCATGACCAAATTTATTTACCCTGGCTCAGAGGAGACGCTGAATAGGGTATTTTTTTTCCCAGCCCTGTGCGAGGTATGAAGCTCTTAGCCTGCCAGGCCAATGAGGTTTTATAATAATTTTTATAGGTTCCAATTGAAGCAAAAATATTTGATTTAGGAATCATTTGCATGACTCAGAAGAGGAGCTCCAGAGGACCTTTTTTTTCCTTTTAAAGAGTTCAGGTAGAGCAGCACAGCCTCAGCCTTCGTGTCTGCTGCGGATAGAGGCGTGTTCTGTTTAATTTCACTGGCTGTGAAGGTGGCAAATGTGGATTTATGGCAGGGTTGAGACGGGGAAAACAAACTTGGAAAATGCGTGTGTTTCTCCTTCAGATCTGGTTCTCCTTAATTCTGCAATGCTGTTAATCTCTGGGTTTTGTAGTTGAGAGGTTCAGAAACCCATTTGTTAGTGTTATCGGTCATCTGCCATGTGCCAGGCCCAGTGCTGGCTACGTAGTGACTGAGAGGGGCCGAGACCTGGCCCTCCCTGCAGGGAGTCCTGGAGGAGGTGGCTGGTGGGAAACCAGGCGATAGCGGGGTCTGGGCTGCCCCGAGATGGGATAGGAATAAGGCAGGCACCCTGCAGCAGGCCTAAAGGAAGGAGGGCTGGCTCCCCTGGCTGTGCCTCAGCCCAGCTTCAGCCGGGAGACCTGGCAGTGAGTACGCATGGCACGTGCACAGCCCTTCACAGTTTGTCATGCAGACGCAGACCTGCCCACCCGATGACCCTGTCATACAGACCTAAAAGTAATGGGGATGATCACGATTCATTCAGGAAGACTTGATGAGAATTTGTTTCAAAACTTAAAAAGGTAGTCAGGCACCATGGCTCACACCTATAATCCTAGCACTCTGGGAGGCCGAGCGAAACTGACCCCGTCTCTAGTAAAACTAGAAAAACTACCCAGGCGTTGTGGTAGGCACCTGTAGTCCCAGCTACTTGGGAGGCTGAGGCAAGAAGATCACTTGAACCGAAGAGTTTGAGGTTACTGCGAGCTATGACACCATGGCACTTGACCCAGGGAGACAGAGTGAGGCTCTGTCTCAAAAAAAATTAAAAAGGTGACATGTACCTATAGTGTGTTAGTTGCTAGTCCAGGGGTTCAGCACGGAGGACCATTTCCCCTGCCCCCAGCAAGCTCACAGTAATGGGGACCCCCTCCCCCAGGCAGCACAGCAGAGGGTCAGTGACAGCGGGTTGCCCAGGCTGGAGGAAGCAGAGGGGAACCTGGCCCAGCAGCAGACCTGGAGCCCCGACCTCTCTCCACATCTCCTTTCTCCATTTCCAGAGAGTCCTCCGCTCAGAAAGGGACACTGATCTGTGTGCTGACACCTCATGTGTCAGTGCCACTGCTGACATATGCCTGGCTTGACAAGGTCACCTGGAGCTGTTACATTGGACTTACTGTTGTATATTTTAATGTGGATGGTCCAACACACCCCAAATCCAAACAAGAAAATAGAGACTCCAAGCTCTTACTCTGTCCCTCTTTTTTCTTTTTTTTTTTTTTTGAGACAGAGCCTCAAGCTGTCACCCTGGATAGAGTGCCGTGGCATTACAGCTCACAGCAACCTCCAACTCCCGGGCTCAAGCAAGTCTCTTGCCTCTGCCTCCCAAGTAGCTGGGACTGCAGGCACCTGCCACAACGCCCGGCCATTTTTTTTGGTTGCAGCCGTCATTGTTGTTTGGCGGGCCCGGGCTGGATTCGAACCCTCCAGCTCAGGTGTACGTGGCTGGCGCCTTAGCTGCTTGAGCCACAGGCGCCGAGCCGTGTCCCTCTTTTTTCGATACAGAAAGGCTTTGTAGGCTATGAGCCTCCACCTGGTCCCAAGAGCCCCCAAACGCAACTGATCCCAAAGTTATTTTATTCCCTGAGGAATAGGACCCCCGAGGCTTAGGAGGGCAGAACAAGGAGGGAGCCTCCCCCACAGCCATGTGCAGTTCAGCTAGGTGTCCACTCTGCGGGGCTGGGCTCGGGGGACTGCAGAAAGCTCTCATGGGCTTCCAGAGAGCACAGCTTTGAGCCCACATCCCCTCAGGATCTGTACGACTGTAAATAGTGAGTTTCCTATCACAGGAGATCACAGGGGGAGGAGAGATAGCCAGGGATGGAGCCAGGAGAAGGTCCCCCGGAGAACACTACGCAGGGAAAAAGAAAGCTTGGACGTCAGATTCACCTGCTAGTTTTTCTTCCCTTCATCTTGGCAACATGATGATGATAGATGGCTAAGAATGTCCTCCTGGGTGCTTTATCTGCATTGCTTTAACTTTAGCCACACAGTAATTCATGAGGTGAATGCTGCATGGCCAAGAGCAACTTGGATGCAAGAACACCTATGTGGTGGAGGCCTGGGAGGAGGCAGGGGCTCCATGAAGGGTGACTGTCAGTGGTGTGGGCTATTCAGGGCTCCTCCCAGGAGGCCAACCCTGCAGGGGCAGCTGGGTTTAGTAGTGAGAACTGGAGGGTGCCAGCTGGGCGCATGCGGTCCCTCAAGGAAACCTAGGCTCAGAGACGCCAGGCAGTTTGCCCAAAGTCGCTTGGCCAGTGAGAGCAGTTAGGGGTCTGAACACAGTTCTGTTGACTGCAGAGGTCACGCTTATTACCCCCGTTCCTTACTGGCTATCAAGCCTAAATACCAGATTCTAACACTTACAGGGTTTTCAAATTTCTATTAGAGCATAATCAGAAACAAAAGCTTCCTCTTCTAACTGCCTCCTTGTAGTCAGAGCAGCTCAGCTAGTGAGCTTCCCGCTGCTGGAGGGGCGCGGGCAGTGCCAGCCCTTTCCCTGCTGACAGCCGTCTCTGTTCTCTCCAGGTTGGGGCCTGGCCTCCTCTCCCACGTGGTCGGCTCCCTGAAGGGACTTGGGCCACCGCCTCTGCCACCATCCTCCCAGAGCCATTCCCCGGGGGGCCAGCCCTTCTCCACACTTCCCAGCAAGCCATCCTACCCGCCCTTCCAGAGCCCTCCGCCCCCGCCTCTGCCCAGCCCACAAGGTAAGCTCTGCTGGGGGTCACTCAGGGACCCCTCTGGAATGAGACACTAGCCTGGGGGAGGCACATAGCTACTGAGAGAATGACAGGCTGGGCACTGAGGGCCATGTTGGGAGAAGCTGGGAGACAGACGACCTAAAAGGCCCAGCCAAGGGCTCATCCTGGAGGAAATTGGTTCAGAAAGTGAGGGAGAGTTTGTTTCATGGGCAAGGTGTACGGGGTACGTTCAGCATCGGCAGCAGGGGTGAGGGATGGGGAATGCTGGGCCTGAGTATAGGAGGAGTAGGAGGGCCATGCTCCCTCCCTCAGAGCGCTGGCGACAGTCACAGCAAATCATCTCAGCCTCCCATGGCCTGCCCACCACGCCATGCAGGGCAGAGCTGAGAAAGGGGCCTCAGAGTGCTCATACCCTGCTCTCTCCTCTCCATCACCCCCATGCTGCCTGGACAGGACAGTGAGGACATCCCCTGCCTGCCCGGGGTTGTTTCCCTCTGTTCATGCAGCCCCTGCCACCTCCTTCTGCAGGCTACCAGGGCAGTTTCCACTCCATCCAGAACTGCTTCCCGTATGCTGACTGCTACCGGACAACCGAGCCAGCAGCCAGCGGGGATGGATTGGCCGGGGAGGCCCACGGTTTCAACCCCCTGCGACCCAACGGCTACCACAGCCTTAATGCACCTTTGCCTGCCACAGGTGAGCCCTGCCCGCTGCCTCCCCGCCCCGAGCACCCACTGAGGCCCAGCCCCATGCTGGGTGCTTTATGCACGCTGTCCTGCACCCTGTGGACAGCCCATGAGGTAGGTTCATCCGTGCTTTGTGGAGAGGGAAGGAGGCTCAGAGAGGCCCCAGGACCTACAGAACGGGGACTGGCCCCCTGCCTGTGAAGTCAGTGTATGTTCCACAGCCTCACATGGCTTAGATGTGTCTGGACCTGATGGGTCTCTGAAGACTCAGGCTGGGAGCTGCTGGTCCAATCAGTGCTTCACTCTGAATATTTACTGAATATGAACCTGCTGTGTGCTGGGCACAGGCCTGGGCCCTGGGGATGTCTCAGGGAACGAGATGCACTAATCTCAATTTAACAGACGAGGAGGGTCAGGCACCGTGGCTCATGCCTGTAATCCTGGGAGGCTGAGGCAGGTGGATTGGTTGAACTCAGGAGTTCATGACCAGCCTGAGCAAGAGCAAGAGCCCTGTCTCTACTAAAAATTAAAAAAAAAACAAAACTAGCTGGGCATTTTGGCAGGTACCTGCAGTCCCAGCTACTTGGGAGGGTGAGGCAGGAGGATCACGTGAGCCCAGGAATTTGAGGTTGCTGTAAGATAGGACACCACTCTCCCCAGGGCAATGGAGTGAGATTGTCTCAAAAGAAAAAAAAGGAATAAGGAGACTCAGTGGGGCCAGATACTGGAGTTGCTTGTTCCTGGGTGCTTTATCTGCATTGCCTTAATTTAGCCACACCATAACTCACGCTGCCCTGCAGGGCCAGAGGCAGGGGTTCCCCAGGTGATGCCTTGGCTTGGGCAGAGAGGCCCGGTGAGAGGGGCAGGTTCCACACAGCCCAGGGTGGCATCAGGCTCAGACCAGCAGGCAGGCCGCATCTGGCACCCGGTGTGCCTGAGCATGTAGGGTGGCACAGGCGACTCTGGGCAGTATGAACCCCCGGGAGTGTGTAAGGAGCTTTCAGGGCACACACTCTCATGTCTGCTCATGTGTACTCATGTCACACCTGTGCTGGTGTCCATGCACCCCTGTCGTGTGCACATGTAACCCGCTCCATGACTCCCTGTTTGCACAAACACGTGTGTGCATGTGTGAGATGGGCTGCCTCAGTGTGCGCGTGCATGCCTGCGTTCAGCTGCAGCGTCTGTGTGTGTATGAATGATAGACATGTGTGCATGGGCCCCTGCACCAGGGCGGGGCGGTTCTTTTGGCCTTCCTTCTCCCCAGCGCCTGTTTCAGGCCTGACTCAGCTGCCCACACCTCTGTCAATCCAAGAACAGACACACAGCATTAATTCAGACTGTGGCAGGCAAGGTTTACCTGCCTTGGACCACACAAGCTCATGGCAGCAGCTCTGCTAGGTAACCCTACCCCGAAGATAGCACTTCCTGGGGAAGAGCTGAGCATCTACGGAGCCAGAGGGACCTGGGTTCAAGTCTCAGCTCCCCCCACTTACTGGCGGTGGGAGCTCGGGCGAGTGTCTTAACCTCTCTGAGCTGCCTTCTCAGCTGTAAAATGGGATCATGAATCCTCCCTCATGGGATCATCATGAAGTTTAAGTGAGATAAACTTAGTACCTGCCCAGGAAATTTTGTTTCCCTTCTTTGGGTTTCTTGAGTCTCGTGGGGAGGTGGAAACTGAAGAATTCAGGGTCCTTCTGCCAGGATGGGATTGAGCCCTGCTGACTATGCTACTCCGAGCCCCGCCCTTCCCCACCCCCACAGTCCGCCCTGAGTGATAGACCCGCCCAAGCCAGCCTGTGTCTCCCCCAGTGCCCTGGGCTCCCTGGATGTGCCAGGCCTAGGATGCCTCCCAAGCCTCCTCCCCACCCCAGCAGTCAGCTCCCCATCTTCTACAGCAGAGGGCTCAGAGCTGACCCGTCTAAGGGGACACAGTGAGGACATCCTGGCGGGCAGGTAGGCCTGGGAGCTGGAAAGCCCCACTGTCCTCCAGCCCTGAGGACTGTCTCTCACATACCCACAGGTTACGAGGCCCTAGCAGAGGCCTCATGCCCCACAGCACTGCCACCACAGTCGTCTGAAGATGTGGTGTCCAGTTGCCCCGAGGACTGTGGCTTCTTCCCCAATGGGGCCTTTGACCACTGCCTGGGCCACATCCCCTCCATCTACACGGACACCTGAAGGAGGCCCCGCCCACACCCACACCTGCCTGCCCTGCGCTGCAGAGCCGCCCCACCCACTGGCCATCTGCTCCCACGCCCTGCGACGGGAGCAGCCAGGCCGCCAGTGGAACGCGTTGCTGCAGCGGCACTCAGCACTGCCCAGGGAGCCATCGCCCCACTGGAGCTGGCGCTCAGAGCTGCCCACCGGGACCCGTGACCCTGTGACAGTCCTCGAGTGTGTCTTCCCGTTTCTCTCCCCAGTGGTTTTGAAATCACAGACCTCGTGTATGTAAAATGTACAGAACTTGTTTTACATTCCCCTGCCAGTTTTATATTTTTGGTTTTACAAGAAAAATTAAAAACTGGAAATGAGATGTGGGGCCTGGTTCTGCTTTGTGGCTCAGCTGTGATCCGGGGAGCCTTAGAAGAGCGTAACAAGGAGCTGGGTGTATTCAGGACTCAGGAGGCCGTGTGGAAACCAGCTTGGGCCCTCAGTTCCAACCATGGGGAAGGGGACTGTCCCATCACGTGGGCCAACATGGGCTGTGGTCCTTACAGACTCCAGCAGTAGTCTGGGGACAACGCCACAAGGTAGGCTCATCCCCACTGGTAGGTAAACAGACCGAGGCCTAAATCGAACCCAGATCACCTGACCCAGACCTCTGCCTGCTGCACCGCTCCTCAGCTGGGGCGAAAATGAGCTTCCAATCTGGTGCCTGGGCTTTGTGTCAACAGTGAACTTCATGGGTGGGCAGGCCGGCCTTGCAGGGACAGAAGAAAGACCAGGGCAAAGGCAGGTCCTGTAGACCAGCGGGGGCAGGCAGCATCTTTTGTCCAGGGAGCCCCACACTCACCCTGGGGGGCTGAGGCTCGCATGGATCAGTCTTCCTCCCCTACTGGTCTCACCAGCATCCGACACAAGGAACAGGCCCGCAGACCTGGCCAGTGGCCTGCATCTTGGGGTGTCACCCTGAAGTTCACCTGATAAAGAAATCAAGGAAAATTCCTGCCTGTCCGTGCTGAAGGGACACCATTGAGGTCACATTGACTGCCCTCCCCCACCCTCCCCCAGCTCCTGGAGACAGTCCTAGGGAGGGCTTCTTGTCCCCTGGTGGGGGGTGGCATTCACACTCAGGTTCAAGGGATGCCTTTTTGAACTTCAGGCCAAGGTCGGCAAAGATCTAGTCAGCCTCCTCCTTTATAGAGCAGGAAACTAAGGCCAGGCAGTGAGAGAACCTGTGATGTGTCCCTGGTCCCTCCCCCGTCATCTAGGGATGCTTCGATCACACCTGACCAGCTGTTGTGTGCCCCCCGTGGGTTCTTCAGCTCACTGACTGCTTCCAAGAGCCCCTGAGGAGGGTCCTGTGTATCACCCAGATGTACATCCCACCCAGGGCCAACCCCTGAGGAGCCCCTGAGTGTGACTCTGGAGATGGCACTTGCAGCCTGCTGCTCTCTGGAGGGAGGGTGGTAGAGAGGGTCCCTGGGTGGCTGTGTCCTCTACTGGAGGTCTTGGCTCTATTCAAGCTTCCTGCCCCCCTCCTCAGGTGTGTAGTGGGGTTGGGGCACCTGTCCACCTGCTGTGCACAGCCCCTTCATCAAACTCTTCTCAATTGGTCCAATCTGGCAGGGGCTGTCTTGGACAGGACACAGGGGCTGAGGGTGGTGAGGTTGAGTGACTTGTCCGTGTGACAGCCAGCAAGGGGTCGAGGTGGGGTTCCACCCCGAGCATCAGGCTGCAGGGCCACACTCTCACCCACTGCACCATGCTATCCTCTGAGGGCTTGGGACTGACCCAATGTCACACAGCGTGTCAGGGACCCTGGCTCCCACCCAAGGCCCTCTCAAGCCCCCGTCCCTGCCCTCATTGATTTTATGGAACTAATTAGGCTGTGGCAAAATTCCTCGAACAGGGATGCTCAAGAATGAGTACTGCATGTCATTGTAAATACTTAATCCACTCCAGATAAGCAGAGTTAAGCTGTACAATAAGGACATATTTCTATTAATAATGAAAAGGGCTGAGCCGCGAGCAGGGGAACACACAGGGAGCTGGCAGTTGGATCTCATTTAATTTCAGAGAGCACAGGGAGGAGAACAGCAGACAAAGGCGAAGGAAACAAAGAGGCAGAGGCAGAGACAGACTGCTGAGGGGGAGGGGAGGGTGCCCAGAGCTGTGCCCAGCTGCCACGGGCCTGAGATGGAACCGGGACTCCGGGCACTCGCAGGAGACCCCGTCCTGAGGCCCGCGGGGCCTCCCTCCTAATCCAAAGGGAGCACAGCACAGAAGGGTCCCCCAGGAAGGACCAAGGGGCCCTGGGCATGAGCCCTCTTAACGGGGCTCCCTGCCTCCTTCAGAAAACAGCAGGGCCGCAGCCCTTCCGGCACTCTGACCCTGCACCAAGGAGCCTGCAGCAACCTGCTGCTGACGGGGACGTGTGGACAGCACTGCACATGAGGGGCAGTTAGCGGTGTTATATGCAGGGGCTGGTACATCTCACCTGACCTAGAGAGCCCTAGGGGACAGGCCACAGGCTGGGGGACCCAGTGAGGCCTGGAAAGTAATGGGAACTGAGTCTGCCCAGGGGCCCCAAGGGGATGCAGAGCACAGGGCCAGTGCCCAGGCCTGCCAGGTGACCGAGCTGCCCTGCCAGCCCAGCCACTCCTGACTCCCTGCCCCGAAGTCCTGGCCTCTGTCCATTCCAGGCCAAGGCTGGCCCTCCCCACCACCTCCCAGTCTCTGTCTCCATCAGGGGCCCTCTCCCCCATTCCCTCTGTCTCTCTCCCCCACTCTCCCTCTCCCTCTCCCCCATTCCCTCTCTCCCTCCCCCCAACTCCCTCTCTACCCCTCCCCCACTCCCTCTCTCCCTCTCCCCCATTCCCTCTGACCCTCCCCCCCACTCCCTCCCTCTCCCCCACTCCCTCTCTCCCTCTCCCCCACTCCCTCTCTCCCTCTCCCCCACTCCCTCTGTCCCTCTCCCCCACTCCCTCTCTCCCTCTCCCCCACTCCCTCTCTCCCTCCCCCCCACTCCCTCTCTCCCTCTCCCCTCCCTCCCTCCATTCCCCCGTGTCCTTCCTTCCTTTCTGCTCCCCCTCA
>CAUYRH010044708.1:0-16342 GCA_963574655.1 Perodicticus potto
GTCCCATCAAAGGGGACATGGGCAGTGTCCCATCACAGGGACAGGGGCAGTGTCCCATCACAGGGGACAGGGTCAATGTCCCATCAGAGGGGACATGGCAGTGTCACATCATAGGGGACAGGGGCAGTGTCCCATCAGAGGGGACAGGGCAGTGTCCCATCAGAGGGGACAGGGCAGTGTCACATCACAGGGACAGGGGCAGTGTCCCATCAGAGGGGACAGGGCAGTGTCCCATCAGAGGAGACAGGGCAGTGTCACATCACAGGAACAGGGGCAGTGTCCCATCAGAGGGGACAGGGACAGTGTCCCATCAGAGGGGACAGGGCAGTGTCCCATCACAGGGACAGGGGCAGTGTCCCATCAGAGGGGACAGGGCAGTGTCCCATCACAGGGACAGGGGCAGTGTCCCATCAGAGGGGACAGGGGCAGTGTCCCATCACAGGGGACAGGGCAGTGTTCCATTAGAGGGGACAGGGGAAGTATCCCATCCTGACTTTCTGAGCTATGCTTCAACTGCTATCTTAGTTACACCCATGAAGTCCACCATCATGGACTCATGATGCCTGGTGAGAACCTGTGGTTCAGACCAGTCTCTGCTTTGTTGACCATGTCTTCTGAGAGAGCTCCTGACGTCAGTATAGTAAAGAGAACAGGATTGCGGCTGAGCATATCAGCTGCACAGGAGCTGAGGCAGCGCCAAATGAGGACCACTCAGCCATGCAGAAGAGGAGTTTTGTGGGAATCATGACTCAGGAGACAGCATTTGAACTGAGTCCAGAAGGACAACTGATTTGGAATAACACAGATAAATGAAAAGTGGGCAATGTAATCTGGGAAGATTGAAGGAAAACTCTCGGCATGAAGGCTTTACAAGAGTATAGTTAGCGTGCACGGTGAATTCTGGATCTACAAATCCTTCTGTATGGACATTGTTTGTGGAAGATGTGGGCCATGAAGCATGAAGGTAATAATAAATCTGGCCATAGAAACCTGGGCTGGATCTTAGAAGACCTCCTGAGACACTGGGGAGTCAGTGGTGATTTTTGTTACATTAAAAGTGCCAATAATCAGTTTACTTTTGTCAAAGATGTTTGGTTTGTATGCTTTATCTGGAAGCAGTAGAAAGCTTTCATTCATTTACATTTGTAGAAAGAAAATATATTATCTGGCCTAACAAGACATTTGAAGTTAGGCTGGCTAACTCATTAGCTTGCTAATAGCACCAAAAATCAAGATGGTTTCTATCTTTTCACGCTGGATTGTTATGAGAGAATTCCTCCTGGTTGCAAGGTGACTGCAACAGTTCCGACCTTCACAAACTCTCCTCCAACATCCAGGGCTGCTGGTTCTCAGTTTTCTTGATAAGAGGGAGGAAACCTTTCTCAGGCATGCTGCCTGCCCAGTAGACTTCCCTGTCTCCCCTGACTGGATTTGCCTCCTACTCTTATACCTAAATTAATCACTGGCAAGGAACAGGCAGTCGCCTTACCTGATTTATACTGATCCCACATGTTCCTAGGTGCTAGACATCCCAGCACTTCACAGAAAAGGACAGATACCTAAAAAGGTGGAAATATGTTCAAAAGAAGAAAGGAACAGGTGGCCTTTGAGAAGACAGCAGCCGTGTGTGCCATAATCATTCTGGGTATGGTGAAAGCTGCAGGCAGGAACCCTTTGCCCCTGTTAAAGGGCCTGAGTGACATCTGAAGAGGGCCACATGTGTGGTGACAGGTGAAGAGAAGATGGCAAGTAGGGGAGACTTGAGGGATGGAATCAAAGTGACTTTGGGAGGATTACGAAGACTTCCCATGGAGTGGCAGTTGCTTCTGTTGCACCTGGCTTGGCATCCACTAGTCTCATATACTTCTAGAAAATTCAGCAAGATAGAAATCCTGCCAGAAGTTCCATCAGCACAAGACCTCTGGCAGCCCAGGACTGGAAACTGCTCTGAAGGCTAAAAGGGTGTCAACCTGAATGGTGCTAAATTGCTGTTTGTTGTATTTTTCAATTTGAGGATCTTGGGGGAATTGCAGCTAAATGACTTCCAAAATAAAGTGCAATTGGCTTCAAAATCTGAATGGGTCTGTAATAACTGCTTGCCATCAATGAAGGCAAACATTGTTTACACACACACGATAAAAACCGGTTTTCACTGCATGCAATTTACATTAATGAATATAATTTTACTAATACAGACAAGCTCTAACATTTACAAGTGCAAATAGCTTAGCCAAGGTCAGGTGCATCTGCATCTCCATTGCTACATTAAAGCAATATTTGGAATATCCAACTCTCACTCAAACCTAATCTAACCTCTCTTTTAAAAATACCTGTTCTGTAATTCTGCTCAGTTTAAAATGTATTCCGTTAGAAGTGTAAATACGGCTGACCTTCTCCTTTGCTCATGACTCCCAGAGTGATGAAGTTCAGGCTTTCTTTATTGGAGCTGTGGGCATCTGGAATCCTGAGGACGCTCAGCAGTGCTGGACAGAACCTCCTGTGTAGGGAAGCCCAGCATCAGGGTGGCACAGTTTTTAAGGGAAACCTTCAGTGTGAGAAAAAACGAGCCCAACAAGCTCCAGCCAGAACATGGTGACATTCAGAACTGAAATCAGTGCACCCAAGATACAGCAACAGAAGCTGAGTCATTTCCAGCGCAGTTCGCTTCACCTTTGTCTTCACTGAAGAAAACACATAAGCCCATGGTGCTTGCAGGAACGTTTCTGCTTCTGAAACGTTGTTTTGCTTGTGGATCCAAGCGAGAGAGGAACTGTTGACATCCCTTGCCCAGGGTGGGCGTGAATGCCACCACAGGACATGATCTGCGGCCCAGCCAAACAGCTTTAATTAGCTCCTCTCCACTCAGGGCAGTAACATTTTGTCAGGACAATATGTTTCTCCAAAATTTTATCACACGTCTTCAGCCATGCTGTTAAATACTCAGTTTGTTTTTGGTGTTAGTACTTGCTATGAAATGGAGAACACCCATTAGGAGATGCTTGTTTTTATAGCACACCATCAAACATAACAGCATCTTCGCCCAGGACAATAAAGGGGGAAAGAGGCCAAATTCACTGTATTGGGTACTTTTCTGGATGAAACCATGAGTTGGAGGTAGGGACACTTCTTCAACTCTCTGGACGAATGAACACGATGACCCCCACATCTTAGAGCACAAGGGGAAAAGATAGGGTGCAAGGTGCTCATTTAGGCTGGACTACAAATTCTCTGCTTCCCTCACACTCTGGGGTGCAGAGTGCTGATGTGAATGAAATACAACCCCCAAGCTTGGACACTTATGGCAAGAAAGTTATGGTCTCCCATTCCCCTGGCTCTTTTGCAAGGAAGTGGAATCTCCTATTTATCTCTAGTCCTGATTGCACACAGCCTCTTTTGCAAGCTCCACATCATCAGGCAGCCGCCTTGTATCACCTCTCTCGACACAGACAGGCAAAGCAGAGCCAGGGCCCAGGTGTGAGCTCCTTCCTCTCCCACTGGACATACTGCTGTCTCTGGAGAGAAGGCAAACCTCTGGCACAAGGTAACTCTCTTCCCAGGGTCAGGGCTGCCCCTTTTCATTTGTTCCATGTTTCATCCTGGTCCTTCTGTGTCTTCATGAACTACTTCGCATGGCCTCTCATCTTGCATCTGACCATAACTCAACTTTCTCTGCCTTAGGAAGCCAATTTCCCCTCTACTTTGGGCTCCTCCTAATTGCACTCCTATTTAAACTCTTATTAAATTCACATTCTCATTCCTTTATGTGTTGGGCATTTTGCTAGATTTGGAGAGTACAGACAGAAATTCCTGCTCTGTGGAACTTGCAGTCTAGAAGGACAGCGACTACCTCATCCAGCCTCACCTACCAACAAGAGTGATGACTGATTAGGTAAGAAGCCCAGAGCCCAGACAGCAAGAAGGAATACAGTGAGTGGGACTTCCTCAAACATGAAAAGTTTTGTACGTCAAAGAACATAATCAAAAAGGAAAGGGCCATAAGCACACGAAAAGATGTTTACCATCATTGGTCATCAAAGCAATGCAAATTACAACCGCAATGAGTGACCAGGTCACAGCCACAAGGATCACTAAAATAAAACAGGCAGACAATAGCAAATGTTATCAAAGACATGGAGAAATTGGAACACCCACATATGCTGCTGAGAATGTAAATCATACAGCCACTGTGAAAAGGAGTTTGGCAGTTTCTCAAGTTGTTAGACATAAAGTTACCCTATGACCCTGCCATTCAATGTCTAATTAAACACCCAAGAGAAATGCAAACAGATGCCCACACAAATACATGCACCCAAATTTTGGTAGCAACATCATTCATAATAGCCAAAAATATAACAGCACCAATGTCCATGAAATTATGACTAAATAACCAAAATGTGGTATAATCATACAAAGAAATATTATTTGGCCATAAAAAACAATGACGTACTGATATGTGCTACAACGTTATGGTAAGAGAGAGAAGCCAGGCATGTTATTCATGTGGAGTGTACAATTAGCAACAGCAAATCCATAAAGACGGGAAATAGATTAGGAGCTACTAGAGCCAGGCCTGGGGGTAGCAAAGCACAGCGTTTTCTTTGGGGAGATACAAACCTTCTAAACTGATATCGTTGTGATGATTCCACAACTCTGTGACTACACTGAAAACCACTGAATGGTATACCTCAAATATATGGATTTATAGCTCAGGAAAGTTGTTATATTAACAGAAAACCCATGGTCCCAGATAAATTCTAAGATGCCCAGTTACATTTGAATTTACTTTGAAAAAATAAATTACTTTTAGTTTGACTACGCTCCAAATGGGACATACTTATAATAAGAAAATTATTCATAGTTTATCAGAAATTTGAATTAACCAGTAACCCTGTACTTGACCTGCAATAGAGACCAGGTGGCTATGGGGTGGTGGGGTAGGGTTGCAGCAGGAGTGTGGAGGTAGGTCGGAGACGTTACCTGGAAATTAGCCTGGAAATCTAAATACAGTCAAACAGGGAGTTTGGGAGTGTTCAAAAGCTATTAGTAAATTGTGGTATATGTATACCGTGAATACTCTGCAGCAATAAAAAAAAATGAAGACTTTACCTCTTTTATGTTTACATGGATGGAGCTGGAAAATATTCTTCTTAGTAAAGTATTTCAGGAATGGAAAAAACAATATCCAGTGTACTCAGTACTACTGTGAAATCAATTTATAATCACTCACACTTGCATTTGAAAAATGAAACAAAACTATAGCCTAGGAGAGGGAGGGAAGGGGAGAGAGGGGGCAAGGGAGAGGGGTGGGTCAATACAGGGAGGGTTAGTGGGGGACCACACCTATGGAGCATACTGCAAGCACAAGTTGGATCTATCAAGTGTAGAACACAAATGCCTTAATGCTGTAATTGGGTAAATGAGCTGAGGGCTATGTTGATTAGTAGGATGTAAGCAGTCCAATTTAGAATAAATAATCAACACATTGAATCCCATAATGGCATAAATACATTCATGATCTATGTACAAATGACTTAATTAAAAAAATAAAAAATAAAAAAAAACAGGGAGTTAGACTTTTGATGGTAGGGCTGAGCAGTCTGACCTTCATCCTGAACGAATGACCTCCAGCAAAAGCTCTGTGCAGGGGTGTGGGGCAGATGCTTGCGATGGAAGAAGGTTACGTTGTCTGGATCAGCTCATACCATTTGCAGGTAACCTGGTGCCCCAGGAATCTGTGGCCTTCTAATAGTCAGTTTGATGAACTGCAAGTGGAGGGAGCAGGTGCTGGGAGGCCAGGTAAGCGGCAGACCTCACAGGAACTTACACCGGAGCAACGATGCTTGGGAGGAAGAAAAGGCAGCCACATGACACGTTTCAGATGGAGAGAAGAAAGGATGGTGATGGGTGTAGAAAGATAGAAGTGAGAAATCCTGGGCTTTCAGCCTGAACACTGAGGAGGGTAGACCCCCAAATCGAGATAGGAGCAACACATGTACGTTCGGGAGAATATATTGGGAGCTTCAGCATGTAAGTAATAATGGATGGCTGTGAATGGGATGGCAGAGGGTGACAGGAAAGTGCTGTGGGATGAGCCTCGAAAATACTTTCATTTACGGCACTTCTAGAGAAAAGTCACCTTGTAGAAAGTGGCCAGATGGACCATCAGAGAATTTAATGCAGAGAGAGTCAGGGAAGTTAAATAACAAGGCGTTTTTTTAAAATGTTGTAGCCATGGTGACATACGCCTTTAACTCAAAAGTGCAATAATTCTAAAATGGTAAGTTTGAATTAACAATAAGGCTTTTTTTACTTAATTGCTTTTTATATCAATTTTTGAAATTAATTTCATAATTTAAGGCTGTGAATCAGGCCTTCTCTGCATTTTTCTACTCGGCCAAGAGCCCTTAGTAATGCTGTGTGCACCTCAGCCCTGGTTGGGCCTGTGGGGGGTTTACACACAGGCTGCCAGGACCTCCTGGGTGTGAACCCCCCACAGGCCTGTGCCTGGCTCTCAGGGTGTCAAGTGAAGCTGTCCTCCACACGGCAATAGGTTCTGCGGGAATAATCATGCCCTTTACTGGGGTGGGGGTGGGGGATTCTGCATGTCAGCGGCCTGCCAGCCCTGCCCAGGAGAAGGGTAAGCCAGGACGGAGCAGCGGACTCCAGCAGAGGCAGAGGACTCCCCATTAAAAATAATCCCACTCCTTAATTCTCAGCAACATTGGAGCACTTGGCCCTTTAAAAAAAAAAAAAACGGAGGCTTTTCCATACTTGTTTTATGCTGCTATTTACTATTCTAACCATCTTTGAGCACAATAATTATGTCCAATGGCCCTTGCTTTGACAGGGGCATGTCTACAAGTGGTCCCAAAGAAAATGGTATTTTGCCACATCTTGCCTTGGAGAATCGTGGCGCTCTATTCCAGTTATAGAGCTATAACCTCTAGCTGGAGAACATGAGCATCCATCCCATGGACCACAGGGGGCGCCACAGAGTCTAGAGTCCAGGGAATATTCTGTGCTCCCACCCTAAGGGGAAACTCTCTGGCTACTAATTATATATATTTATTTATGCGTTGAACAGAGCCATGCAACTTGTGGCCTGTCTGTATTGGGACAGTGTGCCTTCTTCCCCTGGGTGGAGACAGGTCTTGTAGTTTCAGCTTCCACCTACTGTAGTACTGAGGCTGGGTGGGAGAGGAGGGTCCCAGGGACACCCTGCTGTCTGGATGTCATCTCAGGCACAGGGGCCCATGATGCCAGGATCCCCAAAACGGGAAGCTGGAAGGGAAGCTACCAAAGGGAAAGCCCAGAGCCAAAGCATCGAGCTCACCGGGGTGTCTGGATCCTGCACCTGAACGCCCCATGAGCTGGGCTATCTTGGTACTCTGCAGGGGCCTAACATGTGAAGGGATAGGAAAATGTGGGGAGAGGGGAGCAGAGTTTTTCTTTCTTATTTACAATCTTCTCAGAATGCCTCTCTTGTACTTGGGTAGAATTATCTGAAACTAGTTCCCATTTCCCTTCCCAGCTTAACCTCAGGAAGCCAGTTAAAAACAAAGGAAACAAACAAACACAAACCTCCCAATAATCTGTGGGTCAGAATGTTTTTTGTTTTGTCTCACCTTTCCCAGGAGTAGAAGACTGTGGTTACTGCAGGAGGACCCTGGCCCTGGTCACCAGGGCAGGTGCCTGACCTGCTCTGTGTCTGATTGAGTTCCAGGCTTTCAAATGGCACTTGATGAGCACCTGCTGGTTGCTGGTGGCGCTCCACTTGAAACATCTGGCAACATCGTTGGCAAGGAAGCAAGGGAAGGAAACAAACGCCTTTGCAAACTCAGAACGCCAAAGATGTTGTAAGCACCAGGACTTAGCTCACAGCCATGCAGTGATGATTCTGATTCTGGAGCTCAAAGAAACCCAACAGCTTTCGGAAAAGTTCAGACGCAGCCACACCTGCCCTGTTCCCAGAGCCTGCGTCTTTCCACCCCGCCCTGCTTCCAGCACAGCACGGCACGGCTGTAGCCAACACATTTGAAATCAGCAAGTGTTTCCACCACCAATAAATATTTCGAGCTTATTTAGCATCATTACTCTTACTCTTTGTTTAGGGCAGATATACTAGAATAGGGACATTAAACCAATTATCTGTGAAATTATCCTCAAATTATATTAACATAGAATAGCATTTTGAATGTAAATGAATAGCAACTGAGTTCAGCAGAACTGCCCTTAAAATGAATCCCCAGGAATTCATAATGAGTGACTATTTATTTTAGCAATTGCAGAAACTTTGCCATGAGTGTGCAATTACTAAACTGTCTCCAAAGAAAGGGGAAAATAATACCTGCAATCTACCTATTGAAAATATGTAAATAATCCCTTGAAATTCATATGGTTCCAATTCTGGTGTTCTTTGTCCCCTTGGCCTGTACTTCACATGTCACTGTCACTTGCTCCAGAAACACAGTGAACATTAGTTGAAGCATCTCTCCTTAATTTAAGCCTAAAAGTTCATTAGAAAATCCATCCTCCTGTGGGGTTATAAGGTGTTCGAACCAGTGGGTAATGGAGAGAAAACATGTGATTGAAACAAATCAACCAGACTCAGCACAGGCCGAGTAACCTTTGCTTCCATCTTTGTTTTCTTAGTGAAACACCTTAGGTCAGACTGGGGGCACTTGAGACAGACATGATAGAATCGGTATAAACATTCTCCTTAGCATTAATATTGTCCTTTGCAATTTACACTAATTCCCACTTTGATTCTTGCTATAAGGCAGTGCTTTTCAACCTTTTTTTTTTTTTCTTTTGCAGTTTTTTGGCCGGGGCCAAGTTTGAACCCACCACCTCTGGTATATGGGGCCGGCGCTCTACTCCTTTGAGCCACAGGTGCCGCCCTCAACCTTTATTTTTTATCTCACAGCACACTTGTTAAATTTCCTCGGCACAGTTAAATTATGTTGATTAAAAAAAGAGTAAGAAAAGAATATACTTACAGTGCTTTGAGCTTCCTCTGAAATAATTTAATTAATGATCATTAAAAATTTTCGAGGCACACCTAAGATCCTCTTATGGCACACCAGTGTGCCACGGTATACCAATTGAAAATCAGGGCTGTAAAGTAAGCAAGGAATTTAAGGCCCAGGGGTTAAAGGACTGAGTCTAAATCCCCCAGGTGCGGGATCCTAGATGTACTAAATCCATCATCCTATCTCTGTATCCAGAAAAAAGAGGCCGTGGAGCTTATTTCATCTAACTCACTATCTAATAGAAAAATCTTTTTGTGAAGTGAGTGTAAAAAGACAAAGGCTAGAAAGCATTGAACAGGATGTACAGAAGGGGAATCCATGCATACTGTAGATGCAAAGATAAATTCCTAGGTACAAAGTATCCTCAAAAATTCATCAACCACCAATGATGCAACAATCCCACTTCCGGGTATATATCCAAAGAAAATAAAATCCATCAAAGAATGGATAATGAAAACTGATAAAGTATTCTATACAGACACTTAATGGAATACTATTCAGCTTAAAAAAGAAGTAAATTCTGGGTGGTGCCTGTGTCTCAAAGGAGTAGGGCGCCGGCCCCATATACTGGAGGTGGTGGGTTCAAACCCAGCCCTGGCCAAAAAAAAAAGAAATTAAAAAAGAAGTAAATCCTGACATTCAGGACAACACAGATGAACCAAGAGGACACTATGCTGAGTGAAATAAGCCAGGCGTAAAATGACAATACTGCACAGTCTCAGTTAGATGTGGAATCTTAAAAAGTTAACCCCCAGGTGGCTCCTGTGGCTCAAAGGAGTAAGGTGCCAGCCCCATATGCCAGAGGTGGTGGGTTCAAACCCAGCCCCGGCCAAAAACTGCAAAAGAAAAAAAGAAAAGAAAAATTTAAACTCCCAGAAACAAAAAAATGGAATGGTGGTTACCAGCAGGCAGGGAAGCAGGTGGAGAGACTTTGGTGAGAGGACAAAGTTTTAGTTAAACAACACCAATAACTCTGGAGATCTGTCTTAGTGCATGGTGACTAGAGTTAATAATACTGTATCATATACTTGAAAATTGCTAACAAAGTAGATTTTAAATGTTTCCATCACAAAAAAAAAGATAGGTATGTGTGGTGACAGATAGGTTAATTAGCATGATTTAATCATTTCACAACTTACCCATATATCAAAACATCAAACCACCCACTGTAAATATACACAATGTTTTTCTGTCAATCGGATCTTAGTAAAGCTGGGGGGAGCTATAAAAGGAAAAAGGTAAAATTCAATTACATTTAAAAGTGAGCATAGTGAGTATTCAGTAAATAGTGGTTGGAGAAAGAGTGAGACAAACTGACTTGGAAAACTTTATGCCCAGCAGGACAGACAGGAAGAGGACAGAGACCGAGAGGGGGCCGGGTGGGCTGCAGTGCGGTGCCTTTGTGGGGGTGTCAGGAGAGGACATCTCAGGGAGACTGGCCGTGCTTCAGCGAGAAGATGGCATCTGAGGCGTGTCCCAGAGGAGGAAAATGTGAACACCAGGCTGAGAAAGGGGAAATGTGCTTAACAGAGGGAAAAGCAAATGGAAAATGTCAGGGCTGAGAACCCCGCTGTGTTCGGGAAGGTGAATAAAGTGCGGTCGAGAGACTGGTACAGAAGGGGATGGCTGTGACCCTGCCAGGTGTGAGACAGCACCCCACGCTCAGCCGCGTGGATTCTCCTCTGCAGCCAGGGAGTGTCCAGGTAAATGGTGCCATGTGGCACGCAGTAGTTCCTACCAATGGGGGGACAGATGGGGGCAGAATTCCTCCACAAAATAAAGTCCCAGTCGTGGACTGCATGGTGACGTTTCAGCCAACAGCCGACCCCAGCGGTGGCAGCGGCCCCCTGAGGTCGTGTTACTGGTTTTGCTGCGCCCCTTCTGTGTAGATACACACTCTTCAGCACGGCAGCCCGCCGGCCTCAGCATTCAGGACAGGAACTGTGCGACCGACCAGACCTGCAGCCCAGGAGCCAGGCTGTGCCACATGGAGCAGGGGCTGTCCCATCTCACTCTGCAGAAGGACTTTATCGTGCTCACATGCAGATGAAGTCACCCAAGGACACACTTCTTAGAACGCATCCCTGTCACTAAGCAACGCATGGCTGTGGAAAGGAGCCCAGGAAGCAGGGTTTTCACTCCTAAGCTGTAACCTGTTTGCAGCCACTGATGAAGGACTGTTGACATCCTGTTGACACCTGTGGTTAGTGAAACTCGTTATTTTCCTTCCTCACGACATTTTAGGGGACCTCCGTTAATAGCTGAGTAGTTATAGTGAGACACTGCAGGTGACACTGCTCAGCACGTGTGCGTGGGACAAACCAGGAGCCCACCCAGAGGAATGGCACAGGCTGGAGAATGGCAGGGGGTGGTCACCAGAGACAGGGCTCAGCACCCGCCCCCCCTGCCCTGCTCCAGACACAGCCGCTCCCTCCACCCTGCCCCACACAGGGGTGCCCGCCATCTCCATTCACCCAGACATTCATGGAGCGACCCACTTTCAACACTAAACCCAGGGCAGGCCCAGGGAGACCAGGAGCTGCTGGTCGCTCCAGTCCCCACCCCATATACACACAAAAGTCACCGGCAAAAGAAATGAAGAACTTCTTAATGACCATAGTTGGAGGTTGTTTCAAAAACTTTATACGTAGTATTCCTGAGGACACAGATGTCATGAGGGGAGACAGTGTACCGTTGGGAACTGAGGACCGATGAGGCCACCGGGAAGTCCTTCCTGACTAGCTCCCGGTCCTGCTGTCTGCTAAACAACCTGTCGGAGCCCAGAGGTTTGGTCTGGGCCCCTACAGAGTGAAGAGACAGCCACTCAGACACCGTGGGAGAGCAGAGCATGCATTGTGTATCCTGGAAATTGAAGCAATCATCACAATGTCACCCATGTTGGGGAGGAAGGATGAGGGGTGGGGTGCAGTTTTCATCCCCAAAAAAGCCACAGAAGCATTTTAAGCAAGGGAATTCCATGATGCTAGAAACCCAGGCACTCCCTCCCTGAGCGCGAGGACACATCTGGTGTGTGCCGGGCTCCGTTCTGTTTATTCGGTGTAGAGCCCTGAATAAGCAGAACGCGTCTCCGTCGTGGCATTTACATTCCAGGAGAACAAGACAAGAGTAAACTCACGTGTGTGTGTGGCTAGGTGGGCTCAAGCACTAGGAGGGAAACTTAAGGGGGAGATGTTGGGGGCTGTCATTTTAAACTGAGTGGTCAGGACAGCTCTGCGAAGCTGACATCTGAGGAGGGGGCTGAGCAGAAGTGCTGCCCTGAGCCATCTGGCTCTCTGGGGGAGACCGTTAGGGAAACAGAGGCACAAATGCAGGGACATGGAGGCCTGTGATGCCATCTCACAGAGGGGGCCAGAGCCCACCGTGGAGGAGGCCTCGGGGGCCACTGCAGGGCTCAGCTTCACTCCATGTCCCGGGGAAGGGCGCAGCTGTCTGCCTTGTGTTTAAAGGGCTCTGAAGAGAATTGAGCTTAAGCAAAAAAGGAAAGAGACCAATTTAATCTAGATTAGAGTGACGGTGGCTTGGTCAGGGCAGCAGCAACAAGTGGGAAGGAAGGGAGTCTGGATGTTTTCTGAAGTTAGAGGTGACAGGAATTGTTGATGAGACAGAGGTGGAGCGTGAGAGGACAGTCCTCACAGTCACCGGAGGGCACGAGACGGGAGGAACGAGTGACCATTACCGGAGGGGATGAAGACCACAGAGGGTCAGGAAGGACTCCGTCCTGGGCTGAAGGAGTCAGATGTCAAGTTTCTGACTTGAATTTCAAGTTTGAGAAGCGTCACGGGAGGGCGGGTGGAGATAAAAGAGAGATCTTGGCACACAGACGATACGCCAAATCACAGAAGCTGATGATGATATTGAGAGACGAGGCCCAGGACTGAGCTCCAGGCACCCCAAGTTTAGAAAGATTAGAATGGTGCCTGGAAGGAGTCGGAAAGATGCTATTTACTAAGTGGGAGTCTGGGAGCCTGGCAGCCGGGGACAGGCGTGCTCTCGGGGTGAGTCACCACTGTGCCAGAGGCTGATGAGAGGCCAGAAGTGTGAGGACGAGGGACAGACAGTCGGATTGACCATGAGAGGGTTCAGGTGGGAGGACGGTTAGTGCCCGACTCTCTCTGAGTGGAGAGAAATGTGGAGAGAAATGTGGAAATATGGGTAGTGGGGAATGATGTGCTTGGGCCCCAGCTGTCCTTCTGGGCATCCTTTGGCATCCCCTCGCCCAACTCTGGTGTTGATGACCATCTCTGTCCAGTCCTGCTCCCCTCATGTGCCCACAGGGATTTTCTGGAGAGGATTTCCCAGTGCCACTCCTGTCTGCAGGTCCTTGATGCCCATGCCACCCCCTGCAGATACCAGGAGGGCAAGACAGAGGGAGGGTCAGCAGAGGGGCCAGGGCGGAGCAGGAGAGCGACTCCAGCACCGAATCACAAAATACAGGCCGGCGAGGGGAGAGGTGGGGAGAGTTAAAGGAGGCATACTCAGTGGGTGGGGTCCTCAGGGCGCCCGTGTGGCTGCAGCAGGGTCACATGGGGAAAGCGGAAGAGCTACTGCAGAGGGCGATGCTCAAAATCAGGACAGAGTTTCTGGTAATGGCAGCGTCTGCAGTTAAATGGTGGCCGGGGTGGGGAGGATGGGCTCATTGGACGCAAAAAGGTCTGGGAACTGAGAGGCTAAGAAGTTTCTAGAATTATCTAAGCAGTAAAGCAACTCATTTTGGAAGATTAACAGAAACATTGGAAGAGAGGAAGCAAGGGGCTGCACCTTCAAGGAATGAGGAGGCCGCCTGGAGGGCATGGTGATCAAGCCTGATGGCCTGCGCTACCCCAGGGCAGTTGCAACATCAAGGAGCCTACAGCAGCGATTGACTTTGCTTCTCTGCGCTCAGCTCCCTGGTGCTGTCAGCAGGAGTTTGAGCTCATTGTTTCCAGGCCTTTCTCTCCTCTGCTGGTTTATTTTTCCCCATGCACACTTTGCCCCAGATGCGCCTTGGGCAAGGGGACATGTCAACCCATGACCCCCTCTTTGCTGTCACAGAGATGCCAGAAAGCAGGCAGGTCCTCGAAGCAACCTGCTGTGAATTCTGGTCTCGTTGCTGTCTGAGATGAACCTACAAAATGAAGAGACTTTTAATGGGCATGGAAACATACACCAACAAATCTCGCCGCTTAAAAGAAAAGAGTCACTTCAGGAAGCCCACACTCTGCTGTTGTAGCTCTTTTGAACACTCTCAGTGCAAGTTGATCTGTAATGTGTCAAGACCTATTATACACACTTTCTCCAAATTTAAAATTTAAAATAGTTGGGCAGTGCCTGTGGCTCAGAGGAGTAAGGCGCTGGCCCCATATACCAGAGGTGACGGGTTCAAACCTGGCCCCGGCCAAAAACTGCAAAAAATAAATAAATAAATAAAAATAAAATAAAATTTAAAATAGTTTTAGATTTACAGAGGAAAAATATCACAAAGATAACACAGAATTCCTGTATGTCCACACCCCTCTCCTCTACTGGTAACATCATGTTAATTTGTTTCCTTCGTCACAACTAATCAAGCAATGTTGATACATCATCATTAATTGACCTCTATCATTTTCCAGATTTCCTTGGTTTTTAGCTAATGTCTTTTGTCTGTCCCGGGATCCCACTTTATGTTTAGTCATTGTGTCTCCTTAGGCTCCTCTTGGCTGGGATGGTTCCTTGATCTTCCCTTGTCTTTGATGACCTTGAAGTTGAAAGGAGTGATGGCCAAGTATTTCGTAGAATGTCCTTGAGTCAGGATTTATCTCATGTTTTCTCGTGATTCAGCTGGGGTTTTGGTTTGGGGGACAAAGAACACAGAGGTAGAGTACCATTCCCATTCTCATCACAGGGTATCAAAGGCACATGTACTCAACCTGACTTTTCACTGTTGACCTTGACTGTGACCACCTGGCTGAGGCCGTGTGTGCTCAGGTAGGAAAGTCATTGCACACAGCCCACAATTACGGGTGGGCACCATGCTCCACCTCCTTGAAGGCAGGGTATCTACACGTACAGAAGTTACTTAAAATGCCTTTGCATCTTGTAGTCAGCTATTGATTCTCCTTTATATATTTACTCACTGATTTGTTTACATTAATATGGACTCAAGAGTATATACTTCATACATTGGATTATAATACAATACTATCTTTTTGTTGCTTGTTGCTCTATTTTTCCAGCTTTGTCCATGACAGCTCTTTGGGTTGGCTGTGTGTCTCATTGACATACCTTCATGCGGGAGAACCTCTGTAAGTTGACCACCCGAGGGACTGTAACACAGTGGCCAAGACATAGAGATAATCAACAGAAGGAACAAGGCCTGCTGTCCTGACGTCCCCAGTGGTTCAGTGTGGGGAGGTTGTCAACTACGGAGGTTTGATTGTACTTGTGGGGGTTTGTGGGGTTTTTAACTACTTTCTTACTCGGGCACTAGAAGGTGTGCTAGTCTCATCTTGTATATTTTCTCCCCATCCCTAGAGTCATCCATTTCTTCAAGGAGTTCTGGTTTCTTTAGTTGGAGAACTAATACCAAAATTTGGGCCCTGAATGTGCTCTTCGCTGTTACGGTGTTGTTACTTCTGTAAGTCTTCAGCTAACATAGGGGGAAAAAGCATGTGTATATTAACACAAGATTATATACATTTCTCTAAATATTTCTTCATATATCCACATATACCTGTATTGAGCAAATATGATGGGATCTGTCTCTGACTCTAACCACTGTCACATGAAAACCTAGTCTTCCCCTGGCTTCTCTGTATCCTCACACTTCAACAGCAAGAAACCTGCTTCCCACCATCTGCCATCCTTTGATTAACTCATTTCCAGTGCATGTAGACAGTAGTTTCAGACTTGCTAACCTGCACCTCAACTGGAATCAACTTTATCAGCTAGAATACACAGCATATAAACAGTTCCTTTCCCCTTTCACCCTCCAGTCTCCTCTCAGTTCCAAAGATCCTTGGGTCTACACCTTTTGCCCAACCACCTGCGTGAGGTCATTTCATACATTTGTAATACAGTTACATTATTTTGTTACAATATGTATTCTATTTCATTACGATATGCTCCTCCACACCTTATTTTTTAAATCTTCACACATTTTCACTCTTTCTTTTTTTTTCAATGAATTGAATTAAATAACAAAGTTCAAACTGTCATAAACTCATAGACCACAATGATTTTACAAAACAAGCAATTCCAGAAATCTTATAAACAATAAAAAAAGAAATATTTCAATATCATTCTACTTGATCTGGATACACCTGATATTG
>CAUYRH010044711.1:0-22119 GCA_963574655.1 Perodicticus potto
TTTTGTAGAGACAGAATCTCACTTTATCGCCCTCTGTAGAGTGCAGTGACGTCACAGCTCACAACAACCTCCAACTCCTGGGCTTAGGCGATTCTCTTGCCTCAGCCTCCCGAGTAGCAGGGACCACAGGTGCCCGCCACAACGCCTGGCTATTTTTCTGTTTTGCAGTTCGCCCAAGGCCAGGTTTGAACCTGCCACCTTCGGTATATGGGGCTGGTGCCCTACTCACTGAGCCACAGGCACCGCCCTGTGCAGTAGCTTTTTAACTTAATCAAGTTATATTCATTTATTTTTGTTGTTTCTGTAATTGCCACTGGGGGTTTAGTCATACATTCTTTGTTTACAATATCTGGAAGAGATTTTCCTATATTTTTTTCTAGATTTTTTATGGTTTCATGCCTTACGTTTGAGTCTCTTAGGCATCTTAAATTAATTTTTATAAGTAGTGAGAGGGAGGGGTTCTGTTTCATTCCTCTGCATGTGGTTATCCAATTTCCCCATTTCCATTTATTGAATATGGCTTCTTTTCCCCAGTGTGTGTTGCTGTCTCATTTGTCAAGAATCATTAGCTGTAGGTAGATGGTTTTATATCTGAGTTCTCTGTTCTGATTAATTGGTCCATGTCTCTATTTTTGTACCAATACCATACTGTTTTAGTTGCTGTAGACTTGCAGTATGGTTTAAAATCTGGAAATGTGATGTCTCAAAATTTGTTCTTTCTGCTTAAGATTGCTTTTGTATATTTGGTCTCTTTGCTGATTCCAAATGAAGCATAGAATTATCTTTTCTAGATGGGTAAAATACGACATTGGTATTTTGATAGGGATTGCACTGAATCTGTAAATCTCTTTGGGCCATGTGGGCATTTTTTTTTTTTTTTTGTAGAGACAGAGTCTCACTTTATCGCCCTCAGGAGAGGGCTTGGAGTCACACAGCTCACAGCAACCTCCAACTCCTGGGCTTAGGTGATTCTTTTGCCTCAGCCTCCCGAGTAGCTGGGATTACAGGTGCCCGCCACAATGCTTGGCTATTTTTCTGTTTTGCAATTCCGCCAAGGCTGGGTTTGAACCCACCACCTTCAGTATATGGGGCTGGTGCCTTACTCGATGAGCCACAGGATTCTACCAGTATATGAACATAATAAGATTTTCCATTTGTTTATGTTAGCTATGATTTCTTTCATTAATGTTCCATAGTTCTCCATGTAGATCTGTTTCACTCCTTGATTAAGTGTACTCCTAGGTGTTTTATTGTGAATGGTATTGAGCCTTTGAATTGACTCTTAGCTTGGCTATTATTGGTAGGTAGAAATGCTACCTATTTGTGTATGTTGATTTTGTAACCTGAAACATTGCTGAATTTATGAATTCCAGGAGTCTCTTGATGGCATCTTTGGAGTTTTCTCGATACAAGATCATATCATCAGTGAAAAGTGATAGTTTGGCTTCCTATTTCCTGATTTGAATATTATTAATTTGTTTCTCTTGCCTGATTGCTCTGGCTAGGACTTCTAGGATTATGCTGTATAGAAGTGGCAATAATGGGCACCCTTGTCTTGTTCCATTTACTAGGGGAAATTTCAACTTGTTCCCATCCAGTAGGATGTTGGTTCTGGACTTGTCACATATTCTTTTTATAATTTTGAGGTATATTCCTTCTGTGCTTAGTTTATTGAGAGTTTATCATAAGAGGGTGCTGGATTTTGTCCAATGTTTTTTTCTGCATCTATTGAGATGGTCATATGACTTTGGTTTTGTTTCTGTTTATGTGGTGATCGCCTTTATTGATTTACAGATATTGAACCAGGCTTGCATCTCTAGGTGAATCCCACTTGGTGTTGAATTTTCTTTTTGATGTGCTGTTGAATTCAGTTTGCTAGAATTTTATTGAAGATTTTTGCATCTATATTCATAGGGGATATTCATCTGTACCTTTTTGTTGTTGTTGTGTCTTTTCCTAGCTTTGGTGTCAAGCTGATGTTGGTTTCATTGGGTAAGTTGGGGAGGATTCCCTCCTTCTTGATGTTAAGGAATAATTTCTGCAGTTTGGGTGCCAGTTCTTTGTAGGTCTAGTGAAATTTGTGGTGAATCCATTTGGTCCAGACTTTTTTGTGTTGAAGACTTTTTATTTATCCTTCAATCTTAGTGCCCGTTATTGGTCTGGATCACTATTTCTTTATGATTGAGACTTGGGAGGTTGTGTGTTTCCCAGCATTTGTCCATTTCTTCTGCATTTTTTAGTTTATGTGCATATATATCTATATATTATACAGATGATGTTTTATTTTTCTGTGATATCAGTTGTAAAAATCTCTTTTTTCTGAATGAGCTTATCTGGGTCTTTTTTCTTCTATTCCTTGTTAATCTAGTAGGAGGTTTATTGATTTCATCTTTTCAAAGAACCAACTTTTTGTTTCATTGATCCTTGGTATTTTTTGTTTGTTTTCTGTTTCATATGTTCTGGCCTTTTTATTTCTTTGTTATTTCTGCTTTCACCTTTGTTATTTCCTTCTTCTGGTAGCTTTGGGTGTGGTTTGCTCTTCCTTTTCTATTTTCTGGAGATGTGACAATAGATTGTTAATTTGTGATCTTTCTATCTTTATGGTGTAAGCATTTAAGGTTATGAATTTAACTGCTTTTGCTGACTCCCGTCGATTTTGATAGCTTGTGTATCCTTTGTTGTTCAGTTCAGTTTTGACTTCCGTTTTAATTTCACTCTTGATCTAATAATTGTTCAGTAGCAGTTTTTTAATTTCAATGACTTTGTGTATATTTCAGTGTTTCTCATGTGTTTAAAGTTTTTTTCCACTGTGGTCTAAGAAGATACAGGGTATGTATACATAAATAAATAAATAAATAAATATATATATACACCTATATACATATATATACATACACACACATATATATGATATATATTTGAGATCTCTTTTTTATATATATATGATATATGATACATATGTGATATATGTATATATTTGAGACCTGTTTTATGGCCGAAGATATGATTAATCTTGGAGAATGGCCCCTGTGCTAATGAGAACAATGTGTATTCAGTTTTGGGGTAGATTGTTTTTTAAATATCTGTTAATTCCATCTGCTTTAGGGTCCCATTTAAGTTTATTTTTTATTTATTTTCTTTCCACTTTAATGATTTATTCAGCTCTGACAGTGGGGTATTGAAGTCCCTGGCAATTATAATGCTATTATTTATTTTCTATGTTTAGCTTTTGTAAAATTTGCTTGATGTATTTGGGAGTTCCTTTGTTAGATGTGTATGTTTTTTAGGATTGTTTGTCTTCTTCTTGAAGTTTTCCATTTATCATTGTATAATGACTATATTTTTCTTTTTTTTTTTTTTTTGAGACAGAGCCTTAAGCTGTCACCCTGGATAGAGTTCTATGGCATCACAGCTCACAGCAACCCCCAATTCCTGGGCTCAAGCGAGTCTCCTGCCTCCGCCTCCCAAGTAGCTGGGAATACAGGCGTCCGTCACAAAGCCCGGCCATTTTTTTGGCTGCAGCCATCATTGTTGTTTGGCAGGCCCAGGCTGGATTCGAACCCACCAGCTCAGGTGTACGTGGCTGGTGCCTTAGCCCATTGAGCCACAGGCACCGAGCCGACTATATTTTTCTTTCTTTACCTTTGTTGATTTAAAGTCAGTTTTATCTATTAATATAAGAATAGCTATGCTTTTCTTTTGGTTTCCAGTTGCCTTAAATATATTTTTACATCTTTTCTCATTGAGTCTGTGTGCATTCTTGTAGTTTAGATGTGTTTCTTGGATATAGCAGATACCCAGTGTTTTTTTCATCCATTCACCCAGCCTATGTCTTTTGATTGGAACAATTGGACCATTAATGTCGAGTAGTAGAATTGATATGTGGGATGTTGATCTTTTTATCATGTTAGGTAGTACCTTATTGCGTTGTTTTCCCTCTTGTGCTCTTGTTTTGTGACAGTTGTGTCTAAATGTTTATTTTTAATTTTAGTTTCATTTTACTCGAATTTTCAAGGAAAAATAGAAGAGAAAAATTTAACAAGCCCGTCATTGTCCCCTGTCTTTGCTCTAGCTTAACAATTAATATTCTTTTTCTATTATGTCTTTATTTATATCGTTTCAGATATTTAGTACTTCCCTAATCTGGGGATTGATTTTTATTACCTATCTTGGAAAAATCTCATCTGTTATCTGTTTGAATAGTTTTTCTTTCACTTCTTTATTCTCCTTCAGTTAGCTAGTAGACGATAAATTTTAATATCTTTTCTTTATGTCTTAAACTTAGGGTTCCATTACATTATCTTTCTCTCATGCAGTCTGACTGATGATTTTGATTTTGTCTTATCAGCTATGTCTAATTTACATTTTAACTGACCACTGAGTTTTTGCTTTCAATTATATTTTTAGTCTAATAGTTCTACTTTTTTTCATTTTTAAAAATAGAATGGGTAATTTTTGATAGATTTATGATGCTTGCTTATCACATAATTGTTAGTAGCACAGATTATGAAACCATATTCCCTTTGGAATTTGGATTTGGATTCTAGCACCACAACTTTTGCTGTGTAAATTGTGGTAAGTTGCTTAACTTCTCTGTTTTAATTTCCTAGAACTATGTTTAAATATATTTACTGTTTATCCTCAATTTTGTTTGTATAATGCAGTGCCCCAGTGTCTGAATTATTTTATTCACCTTTGATTTATTTAATTTTTGGAACTGAGTTTAGCACCTTCTTTAGAGTTGTTGATGATTAAATGAGTATATAAATAAAGCATGTAGAACAGTCCCTGACATGAATAAATAAACTTTAATAAATAAGTATTTGTTCTTTTATTTCTTTAAAGCTTTAAAAAAGTTTTTTTACATTCCTATTTGATCATTTTAACAGTTGAATTCTTTGTGATGATAATTTTGTTGATTTTATTTCTTCTGATTTTCACTGATAGCATCTTGCTGTCTAATATATTTTGAAAATTTGGTATTTGTACTGACTATTCTTGGTTCCTAAAAATATTTTGACAATGTTCAGAATGCTGAAGCCTGATTTCAGTATTCTTTCTGAATGTATTCTTTCAAGTGTTCTTTCTTTTGGTTCTGCAGTGATTCTGATGGTGCTGCACTTTTTTGCATCATTTTAATTTGATGTTCTCATTTAGAAACCCAAAACCAATTTGAGGTCAAACTTGTGATTCTGAATTATCTCTGGACATTATTGTACAAATGTTATGAAGCAGAGACAGACTCATTATTTCCCTTTGGTAGTTGGATATTTACATCTTTCTCCAGGTTTGTAAAGTTTTCTACTATTATTTCTTTATATAAGCTTTCCACTTTTTAATATTTCTCTTCTCCTTCTTTGACTCCTGTGACTAGAATATTTACTCTTGGATGCTGTCCCATAAATCCCAGAAGCTTTTCTCTTTTTTCCTTAGACTGTACATTTTCAAATAGCTTTATTTTGATACTCCTTATGTTTTCCCTCTGTTTAACAGCATCTCTGTCTGACCACACTGCTGACCCTTTGTTTTTTCAACCAATCTTGATCCTGCTTCAAATCCTTTGGACTTGTTCTTTCCTCTGCAGAGACATTCTTGCCTTGGTTTTGCTACGTTTGATCTTGTTTTGTCATTTATACTCAAATCAAATATCACCTCCTCAAAATGCCTTTGTTGACATTGATGCTGTCTTGTGAGATTTCTACCCATCACTGTCCTCGGCAATTATCATCCATTTCAATGTTTTCATGGCACTTATACTTAAATATCTTCCTATATAGATGACAGAAAATGATTTAAAGATTCTATTTCAGAGTCATAGCTGGCCTCGCCAGAAAGTGGAAATACAAAAGTGAACCTGTTAGATTTATAGAAACATGCTACCAAGTGGCAGGAGAAAAGAAGAGATTCTTAAATAATTTTCTCTTGATATTGGAGAGTTGTCCTCACTGAGCTACAAGAGTAGAAATACCATTATATAAAAAGTCATGCCGTTTAGATTTTAATGCTGGTTGGTGGTAGAAAGTTATTGTATCTTTCTCTCAGCTTTTATTTCTCCTCATGTAAAATGAGGGATGTGTTAATCTAATATTTGTTTATACTTTACTTGAAACGTCAATGATTTTCATTTCTGAAGTAAGTTTAATATGTATATTAGGAAGTTCTAAAATTTCATGGATTTTCTAAACCAGCAGTATTTAAAGTGTGGTCAGCAGGTCTCTGGAGGTCTCAGAGACCTTATAAGAGGGCTTTAGAGGTTAAAAATGGTTCTTACAAATATTAAAATTCATTTTTCTTTTTCACTCTGATGATACAAATGCAAAAGTGCTGGCATCTTATCACAAATAAAGTCAGTGGCACCAATTTGTAAAAGTCATTATTGCTTCTTCAGGATAGTAAAAAATAAATATACTCAATAAAGTTAGTCATTTTTGGTGAAGCAATAAAAATTATAAAATGCGTTAACTGTTGACCTTTGAATATGTATCTTTTCAACATTCTGTATGACAAAACAAGAAGCTGCTATAAAATACTTCTGTCACATCAAAGTACCAAATTGTGGTGGTTGTCTAGAGGAAAAAGAATTGATATTATTGACCTGCAAGTGAAATCAGACTCTGTTTTATACAACACAATTTTTTATGTATGAAATAATTTTGGAGAAAGAATGGTTATTCAGATTTTAGTACTCAGCAGACATTTTCTCAAATTTGAACACAGTGAAACTGGCATTTCAGAAAACATCCCTGACAGTATTTGTTGCCAAAAAATAAAAAGAGTTTCATCTCAAAATTAGAATTTTGCAAAATTTATATAAAACTCTCAAAAACTTAAAGACTTTTTGATGGGAATAGTGTTATCTTAACAAATGTGTTTTTATATTGAACAATAAAATTTGTCAACAAATGAAAGATCACAGTGAAAACTCAATGAACCAAAAATTTCTAAATAAAAAATTCATAACATTACAATTTATGAATAAAAGATATACTCAAAATACAGAATAAAGAAATAGACTTAATATAGCAGCACAAAAACTCATTAATATGGTTCAAATTACTAGTTACAATAGCTTTCTCAACAAGAAAGCACAACTTGTTGAATTTGAGAGTAGTATTAAAGAACAATATTCACATTTATCTCCAAAGACTTTTAAATTCTTCTTTTTAATTATGTAATTGTGTGAGATTGGATTTTCTTTATTCACTCCAGTGTAATAACAGATTCCAACAAATTGAATGTAGAAGCAGATATGAGAATGCAACTGTCGTATATTTAGCTGGACATTAAAGAGATTTTATAAAATGTAAAACAATGCTAATTTTCTCACTAAAGTTAGTCATATATTTAAAAAATATTATTAAATTTCATAAAATGTTATTTATATTATTTAATGAATTTATTATAATTTTAAATGATCTAATACATATTTTTAAGTTTCTATTTTAGTTTCTAATATGGTAAATGTCAATAGATATAATCCATATAAACAAAAGGTCTTTGGAATCCTCATTAATTTTTAGGGGTATAAAAGAGTTCTGAGACCAATATGTTTGAGAACTGTTGGCCTCAGCAGAACCAAAGATGTTTTGTTCAGTATAGTTGACTATTTTTTTCAATTGTGTCCTTTCATGCACAAAAATTTTAATTTTCAAGTACTCTGATTTTTCCTTTTTTTTTTGTTGTTTCCTGTGCCATATCAAAAAGCCATTGCCAAATCCAATGTCATGAAGATTTATAATTTTAACTCTTTTGTTTCGATCTTTTATCCATTTTGAGTTTATTTTTATATATGGTGTAAGGTGAGGGCCCAATAGTATTCTTTTATATGTGGATATACACTTTTGTTGGAACCAGTTGTTGAAAAGACTGTTATTTCTTCATTAAAAGGTCTTGGAACTCTTGTCAAAAATCATTTCACCATATCTGTGAGAATTTACTCTCTATTCCATTGGTCTGTCTGTCTTTATGCCAGTACCATACTATTTTAATTAATGTAGTTTTGCAATGAGTTTTGAAATCAGAAAGCTTTGTTACTTTTTCCAAGATTATATTGACTATTCAGTATCCTTTATAGTCCATATAAATTTTAGGATAGTTTTTTTTATTTTTGTAAAATAATGCCACTGAGAGTTTGATAGGACTTTCATTGAATCTGTAGATCATGTTGGGTAGTATTGACAACAATGTAATGTCTTCCAATTCATGAACATTACACATCTGTTCATTTATTTGTGTCTTTATTTTAGTAATAGTTTATGGTTTTCAGTGTGCAAGTGCTTTTCATCTTCAGTTAAATTTATGGATCAAATAATAATTTGATTCTCAGATGTATTTGGTTGAAGAATTTGTCCCTGGATACTTATACTAAAACTTATTAAAGCTAAAAGTCAAAACATAATAATAGTTAATAATAAATTGTTTTGAGAGAGAATTGAAATTATTTAAAAGAGAATTAAAAAAATTATTTTCAAATCAATTATGCCACATAAATTGAGTCAAATTTGAGTCCAACATACTGTGACAAACTTTTTTTATTGCCCTTCATTTTGTTTTGCATTTGTTTTTTTTTAAACTTTTTTTTTATTATTTTATTTAAATGCTTTTTCTTTTTTTGAGACAGAGCCTCAAGCTGTCACCTTGGATAGAGTGCTGTGACATCACAGCTCACAGTAACCTCCAACTCCTGGGCCTGAGCGAGTCTCCTGCCTCTGCCTCCCACATAGCTGGGACTAGAGGTGCCCACCACAACGCCCAGCCATTTTTTGTTTGCAGCCGTCATTGTTGTTTGGTGGGCCTGGGCTGGATTTGAACCTGCCAGCTCAGGTGTACATGGCTGGCGCCTTAGCCCATTGAACCACAGGTGCCGAGCCGCTTTGCATTTGTTTCAATAGGATCCTAGGTTTGGGGTAAGCATGCAAAGGAATTACAACACAGATGTTGGCATCAATATGGTTCACCTCAGCATGTTGGAAACCAAGGACAGGCTGGTTATTGTTATATGTAGCTCGTGAATCAGAGTGAATTGTAGAACCAAGATGAACTACATGTTGCAAAATAGGCAGCAAAGTTTGGACAGAAGAGTTGCCAACAAATTTCAAATAACCAATAGTTGATGGATGAGTAGCATTGGCAGTACCAACATTCATATTCCTCTTTCTTGGAGCATAGACAGTCATGATTAATACATGATTTTTGTGGCTAAAACAGGACTTGTTGACTTGAAAGTAATAACCTTAACCACCAAGTTGTATTGGATGCAGTTCAAAGTAATACTAGCATACCTTCATGATAGAAATTGTAGATGTCAACCATAGTATGATTCGAAATTCTGCGATAGCAGTAATTATTTTTTTCTGTGTCTTTCATAGACTACTAGAATACAAAATAAAATCACATTTTCAGGGAAATGTTGAATTTTGCAACAACAACAAAAAAGATTTCTTTCAAAGAGAAACCCCATGATGATCGGCAATTACGGGGAACACATTTCCACAAATAGCTATCTTTGCATTGGCATCAAACTGTAAGTGTTGGTGACACAAGGATCATTCAGGAGCAACAGATAGCAAATTACACTGCTTCAAGAAGTCAATGGCTGGTAGGTTTGAAGCAATGACAATAATAGGCTGCAGTGTAACCTCTATCCATTGGGAGAGGTAAAATAAAAAGTTTCTCAAAAATAAAACCACTGAATAAATAAAATTTGAGTTTGACCCACAGGGATTGATCACAAGTGAGGTATTTGACTCAGTACGATTGATTTTGACCCACTGGGACAAAGTATTCAATTGATCCAAATTCATTCTTAAGTATTTTTTTTTTTTTTTTGAGACAGAGCCCCAAGCTGTCACCCTGGGTAGAGTGCCGTGGCATCACAGCTCACAGCAACCTCCAATTCCTGGGCTCAAGCGAGTCTCCTGCCTCTGCCTCTTAAGTATCTGGGACTACAGGCGCCTGCCACAATGCCTGGCTATTTTTTGGTTGCAGCCGTCATTGTTGTTTGGCGGGCCCAGGCTGGATTTGAACCCGCCAGCTCAGGTGTATGTGGCTGGCGCCTTAGCCCGTTGAGCCACAGGTGCTGAGCCCATTCTTAAGTATTTTATTCTTTTTTATGTTTTAGTAGGGTTGACTACTGCTCATAAGCAACATTTACTGAACTTAAGCAACGTTCTAGCGGGTTGCAATATAGCATCAGATGCATCACATCTTCAATTTATATCAAAAAGAGAAAAACTACATTGTAGTGTGTGCTACAAAGGAAGTTGCCACAGGGTATCATTGGGAATGTAGAAGAGCCCTTTATCCCCCAATTTGAGATAGCATGCATATTATCTTGGAAACTTGTCTCAATGAACCTGGAAGGATGCTATGGTTTGAATGTTTGTCCCCTCTGAAATGTCTGTTGAAACTTGATTCCCAATATAACAATAGTAGAAGGTGGGGCCTTTAAGAGGTGACTGGGTCATGAGGACTTGCCTTAATAAATAGATTGATGAATTAAGGGGTTATCACGAAAGTGTGTTTTTTTAAATAAAAGCAGGTCTGGCTCTCACTCATATACCCCTCTTGCCCTGTGATGCCTTCTGCCACGTTAAGATGCCGCACAAGGTTCTGCACCAGATGGGGTTGTCCAATCTTCAACTTTTCAGCTTCCAGAACATGAGTGAAATAAACCTATTTTCTTTATAAATTACCTAGTCTCGAGTATCCAGTTATAGCAACAAAAACAGGCTAAAACAAAGGAAAACTAGGCTTGAGAAAGAATAAAGGAAGATAGGCAGAGATGATGTTAATAGTAGAGGGAAGTGTCTATGAGGAATTGGAGGTAAGATCTACACAGAGAACTGCAAACAGCTTGACACTGTCTGAGCACAGAGGGCCCTAAAAAGAGGTAAAGAGGCAGAAACTGGAAAAGCAGACAGGAGCAAGGCTCATGGTTTGAGTTCAGACAGCTACTCCTCTTAAAATCCAGTATTCTCCGAGTCCAAGAACTCCTGACTGACATCTTCCCCTTTCTCCAGATTAAGTTCAGTTCTCAGTGCTGTGTTCCCATCACTGCTTTGTAAAAAGGACTCTTAACTGAATACACTTATAAGTTGTATTGTCATCTGCTTATGTGTTTAACATAGTGTCGGGAACACTGCATTATGAAAAGCACCTGGGAAGGTCTCATAGAGAAACAAAGTGATTAAGGCCTGGGTTAGCGTAGCAGCTCTGGAAATGGATGAAAATGGCCCAGAATGTGTAGCATTTCACATATGGTCAAAATATGTGTTCCTGGTGAAGCATGCCGGAAAGGTGAGATGCTGAATGATGGCGTATGTTAGCTGAGCTCTGAACAAAGACCAGTGCTCAGAAAGATTTTGGGTTGGGCAGGTAATAGTCAAGTTTATTATCTCTTAGGTCAAAGGCAATCAGGAACAAGGCATGGAAGATATGATGCAAATGGAGGTGTAAATTGTTAAGAGAGAAGAATTCGAAGTGCCTGAAAACAAAAGTGGCCTCTCGCAGAAAGCCCCCTGCTTACCTCAAGGCAGCACTTATTTCTCAGATGTGAAAGCTGAACTAACCATCTGCCTTTTCATCCTCCCCTTGGAAACACTGTGGCTCTGCTGCCAAGGTTGAGTGCCCCTTTCCTAGGTCTACCCATCTACAGTGTAAAATGAAGGTTTTTTTTTTTGTAACAAGGCAAAATCATTTTAGAAAATAGGTTTTCTCAAAAATTTCAGAGTGTAGTATTAATCTTTAGTAAACTAGTGCAAAATAAATTCTCCACTACTTTCCCCACCCCTTTTTTTAAAGAAAGAGAAATGTACATAATTATTCAAGGTGGCAGTAACCACCTTCACTTTTTTGATATGTCAACCATACAGTTTTTTAAATGAAATAACCCTCAATCAGAAGGGTTAATAATCAGTGAAAATAATCAGGTATAATAAGTAGGTAAGACTGCTATGAAAAAGAAAAAGTAGAAAGTATATTTACAATGTAAAAATCTTCTAATCCACCATTTTGAAAATCAGATCCTACATTAAGGTATATTGTACTCTCTTTTGGGGAGTTTCTAATAATGTTCCAGTTAGGATTACTCGAGTAATTTTAGTTACCATGTAGAATATAATAAAAGTAAAGTGATATGCAACTTTAATACATGTGTATATATTGTTTGCTTGGTAATCATCAATATTTTTTCCTGTATAGTCTTTGAAAACCAAGTTGTTTATTATTCAGAGACGTAAGTTGAAGGGAGAAGAAGTATGTGTAGGTTAACTTGATGACCAAGTAGAATTTAAGTTTCTTAAAAAATTTTAACTTGAGATATTCCTTTGTCTTATTTGAACTTTTAATAAAGCACGCACTTTGTGATATGTGACTAAAGTAATTAAAATTAATTTAATTTTGTTACAGTATAACATATCAACAATTCAAATGTTCAGCATTTGGCCTGAAAAACAGAAAGGAAGCGACTTCCAAACAGTCAAAATTGGTGCTAAATAATACGAGAGCTTGAAGACTACTGAGAGTCTTAAAATTACTGCTTTTTAATTTTATTTTTATTTTCCATGGTAGTCTAATAAGATTCATCATTTCATTTTCAAATCTCAGGAGATCCGAAGTAGTACTAATGAAGAGTAAAGCATCATTGCTACAAATAGACACATAGGTACCGTGAGAAGAGACAAGAGATTTCTACACACACACACACACACACACACACACGGGCGCACAAAAACTGTTTGCATCCTTTAACACAGGCTAACGTGTGACTAATCTTAGTGTTTCCTGAGGGTAGGAGTGCCTTCTAGCACAGTACCATCACAGATGTTTGTCATCATACCTTGAATCATCTTGAAAAGATTAAGTACAGTAATAAATGCAATTTTAGAAAATATAAAAATATCTTAACTTTTCCCTAAAGAGGCCAAAATCTTTGATCTTTGGGACATTTTCCTATGCAGACTTATTTCTTAATGAATCTAAATAATTAATGTTTTTATAGTGGTTTGAGTTAACTGATAAGGCAGGGTTTTCGATGACACAGTGCATTCCTTTGGGTAAGAGCTGTATCAGAGAATAAAAATAGTACACTTTCTCACTGATCATCATGTATTTTTATTGATGAAAATAGGTAAGCATATTCTCTTCGTGACTAGACAAAAGTCCGTTCACAAATTGACTTCTGTATCAACATCATAAAATTCTGAAGAACACTGCAAGGCTTGCTTTATGCCACGCAGTCAGTAATGGAAATAAAACTCTGATCTTAGCTCCTTATTACCAGTTCAGCATTATAACATAATGTCTAATTCTTTTTAGCCTTTTTAATAAAGAAGAAAAATGATTCTATTTACATTTGTTTTATATTATCATTGTAAAAAAGTATGTGTTGAGAAACTAAGTTGAATGAAGTAAGGATACTTATACAGGACAAATTAGGGCTCCCTCTAGGAGTTTAAAATAGAATTAGAAAGCAAGACTAAAATAAAGGAAAGAGGAATGAAGAAAAGAACTAGTTTATTGAGTACCTCATACTATCAGTCAGGCTTTGTGCTTAAAATAATTAAGGAATTTGATTCTCAAGAATTACTTTGTTACAGATGAATAACATGAAGCTCAGTCTATATTTGAACAACTGGAGATTAGCAAGAATTCTAACTGAGGCCTCTCTGGCTTCAAAACCCCTGCTCTTTCCGCTCTCCTTCTTGGCATCCAGGAAAATGCACAGCCAAGCTTACGACTTGTGGAAAAATGCATGGTATAAAAATAAGATCACAAGAATAGCCAAAGGAGCCCAGTCAGCTGGGCTGGAGGGATGAGAAAAAGTGTCATTTAGAGAAGAGAAACTTTAGACTTCACACACACAGAAATCTTGCTAAAAGGAGCAGGAGGGGTGGTGTATCAGATTTTGATCACCATTTACCATAAAAAATGGTTATGATCCTTATGTGAAAGTCCTCAGTTTTAGGCTGATGGCAATAATATCAGGGAAGGGTTTTCATTCTTACAGAGTATGTACTCACCACGTATTCAGGGATGCTTCAGAATTACTTAAAAATTAATACAAAAATTTCCCTGAAAAAATAATAAACACATTATCATTTTATCAACATAATAGAAATTACTTAACGTATGTAAGTACAACTGCATATTTATATATTTCTATAAACATTGATATTAAATTAGCTATGAAATTAATGTTAACAGTAGTAGCTGGTATTTGTCGACTTTTTTCTTTACCAGCCCCTCAGTGACTTGAATAAATTGCATGGACTGTCTCACTTAATCCTCAGAATAACAATATGAAATACTATTATCATCCTGACTTTATAGATAAGTGAACTGCAGTTTAGAATATTTAAGTAACTCGTCCAGGATAATGAGTGCGGGCTGTATATCCTCATTTGTTCTTTATATTCTCTTGTGTCTTTCTGCCTTCTTCTGTGTGTGCTAGGAGCAGCCTGGCCTCATGAGCCTGTGACCTACACAGTTGCCCAGACTTCCATGCACAGAAGGACCCTGCACTTAATTTATTGTTTACTCTCACCATCTTAAAATTGTTAATTATTTATTATTTATTTATTTATTTTGAGACAGAGTGTCAAGCTATCGCCCTGGGTAGAGTGCCATAGCGTCACAGCTCACAGCAACCTCCAACTCTTAGGCTTAAGCGATTCTCTTGCCTCAGCCTCCCAAGTAACTGGGACGACAGGCACCCTCCACAGTGCCCAGATATTTTTTGGTTGTAGTTGTCACTGTTGTTTGGCAGGCCCAGGCTAGATTTGAAGCTGCCAGTTCTGGTGTATGTGGCTGGCGCTCTAGCCACTTGAGCTATAGGCGCCAAGCCTATTTTTTTTTTAATGAAGGGACCCTTCATTGTTATTTTGCACTTGACCCCACAAATTATCTCCCCAGTCTTGTCTGGGTAGCTGCCCCATTTTCCTGGCATTGGTAGACTCACTTCTCCCTAGTTTTAGGTTGGTAGACGCAGAGAGGCAAGGGCAAGAGACACAGAGTGGGCGGAAAGGGAGGGAAGCACAGCCCATGTGAAGGGTCTCACGCTGCGCCCTGCTCTGAGTTGGGGTGCTCCTCGCTACCCTCCTCTTTAGACTGACTCCCCATTGTTGCTACCCCATTGTGTAACTGGCAGTGTTGATCTCCTTATATCCTGTCCCTACCTTTCTAAACAGTTTCTCTATCACATTCTTCTCAAATTGTCCAGCTTGAGTGTGCCATCTGTTTCCTGTTGGGACTCTGACTAATATATACAGTTCCTTAAAGAAAAACCTGTGCACAATAGGAAAAAATAGCTTGGAGTTGGAAAAAGCATAGCTTGGAAAACACACTGGACTCCACCTAATTTGGGGCCATGTATCTTTCGGATTTAGTGACACAGGAGAAATCAGCTCAGGACAGTGGGGTAGGAGCTGGCTGAGGGAAAACAAGGGACATTGAGTTTCACATTAAGGGACCAGAGACAATTAGCTTCAGGATTTTGCAGCCAATTTTCTTTCCACAAAGCTTGAATCAGCTTCTATCCTCAGCTATATTCTTCCATATCTCTTTCATTAAATCTTTATTTTTACTGGGTTTTATAATTTGCTCCAAATCCATCTCTGATTCTTAAAGAAAAAATGGCCTAGAATTTGCTTGGAGTAATGCCTGACTCTGGGAAGGCAGAGGTGGGGAGTGGAGATGGGGAAATCTATGCAACGAAACTCTATAATATGGGTTAAAGTCCTAAGGCTATTAGTTCAGTGTCTAAGAGATACCCACATAATTACTTTCCAAGGCACGCTCTAGTTTAGAATAAAGATCTTAGTTCTGTGAATTTTCTGATATTAAAAATGAATAAGGGAGAAAGTGCTTGTCAGGGGAAAAAAGTGAGGTATTAGCGTTTACATTACACTTTCAGTTTGTATGTTTCAGGGTTCTAGTTTTTTTATATCAAGATGTTTAAATCACCATTATTTTTTTCTTTGCTGCTGGAAAATAAAAGAATATTCCTTGAAGTTCAATTTTATGATGTTTCAATTTCTCATTATAGGATATTTCCCTAAAGGTAGAAAAGCTAATCTCCTCGAAACACTTCCATGATTATTAATAGCATCTAGAAAGTTAAGAATCCAAATTTTGGAATTGGGTATTTTGTCTTTTCACTATTAGAATGGTATAAATACATTATCTCACTGATGTTGACTTCAAGTGTATATGAAAGCTAGGGTTTTCAATTAGCAGGCAAGACGTTATTGAACAAAAATAACTCAAGATCTTTAGCCCAAAGGAAGAGTAGGAATAATCACATGTACAGCCTCAATCACGAAACTTTCATCTTATTCTATAAAAACCAAAACGCTGTCCTGCAGAGAAGTTTGTTTTTCTTTTTTATCTACCCTCACTTCCTTGGTGATTTTGCTCAGGCTATGATTTTAAACACCAGGTATATGCTAATAACTCACAAATTTCCATCTCCAGCCCAGATCTCTCTTCGGAGCTCCTAACTTGTATGTGTGGTCCAACTAATAACGCCCCTTGGATGTCCAATTTAACCCCTAGAGCTTAAGTTTCTGATCTGTGCCCCAGAACTGGCCTACATAGATTCTTACCCATCTGAGTTAGTGGCAATCCATCCTTCTAATTGACCCTGGAATGATCCTCACTGTTTTCCTCTCACATCCCATATGGAATCTGTCAGGAAGTCCTATAGACATGACCTCAAAATCCAAGTCCCTTTTACCACCTCTATTGCTACTTCCCTGGTTTAAGCCTCCACACCTGCCTCCCGGGCTATTATTGGAACAACCTCTGACCCATTTGGTACCTGTTCTTGCCACCTTTGTTTCCCCACCACTGATTCTCAACACGACAACAAGAGGAAGGAGTTTTTGCTCAAAACCCTGAAATGACTTCCCACTACACACAGAGTAAGAGCCAAAGTCTGTGAGGCTTCAGGCTACCCGACCCCCCTGCTTCTCTGCCAGCCTCCTACCTCTGCCCTTCACTGACCCTGAGCAGGTAAGATACACTGGGGCATGTGTCTTTCCTTTCCCCTTCCCTACCCCCAATCCTCCTTACCTTGCTCCTTTTTTCCTTTTTCTAGAGCATCTACCACCTTGTAACACATGATATAGTTCACTTACTTACTGTGTCTATTCTTCATGTCTTTCACTATTTGCATGTAAGCCTCCTGACAGCAGCTAACTTTCTCTGTTTTGTTTGCAGACCTACCCCCTGTGCCTAAAATAGTGCCCAGCTGGTAGTAACTCATCAATACATGTTGAATGACTGAAAGTTTTCTTTCCTCCCCCTTTTTAAAACTGTCTATTGATGGGTTGTGTAGAGAGATAATATCATGCCCAATCTATCTGCAGATTGATAACACAAACTTCAGATGCCGGGTCTTTTCTAAGTATAGAAAGATTTGGAGAATTATTATAGACCATTCAGAGTTAATATTTCTTAGTGGAAATCTAAAAGTGATTATTTCTCACTGATTTTTCTCACTCTCTATGAGGTATGTTCACGTAGGAGAAAGAAAATGAATTTTTGAGTTAGTTAAACTTGAGTTCCACACGTGCGTCAGACACTTTTAAGATGCGTGAGCTTGAATGAGATATTAACCTCTCGGAGGCTTGATGTTGTCATATGTGAACTGAGGATAATAATGTCTCTTACTCAGGTTGGTTTAACAATCAGCAAGTTTGTATATGTAAAATGCAAATGCTGTGGAGCCCTCCAGAATTTCCATCCAGGGTACTTGATTCAGAATATGGCTGATTGGGTTTTTTTTCGACAAGGACAAAGATAAACTTAATCTTTATTTCTCTTGCTATTTGAGATGTTGTCAAACCCATTCTATCCTCATGAATAGTTAAAAAAGAAATGAAGTCTTGTAAAACGAGGAAGATTCAGCATGGAGTCAGTGAGACTGTTGTCACTGGGTGAACTGAGCTAAGGGAATGTGAAGATTTGCAGGCATGTATTAAATAAATTATGGGGTCAGGGTGGTGCCCGTAGCTCAGTGGGTAGGGTGTCAGCCACATACACCGAGGCTCGCAGGTTCAAACCCGGCCCTGGCCAGCTAAAATCAACAATGTTCAACTGCAACAACAAAAAAAATAGCTGGGTGTTGTGGCAGGCGCCTGTAGTCCCAACTGCTTGGGAGGCTGAGGCAAGACAAGCACTTAAGTCCAAGAGTTTGAGATTGCTGTGAGCTGTGATGCCATGGCACTCTACTGAGGACAACATAGTGAGACTCTGTCTCAAAAAAAAATCAATAAATCAATAAAAATAAAATCCATGGGTACAGGGGACACCTGAAAAGAAACACCTTGGTAATAAGAAAATGGGGAAGGGATTGGTCTCTCATTAAAGAGCATGAGAGAACATACATTATTGCTTGGCAATCTCCACACCTGTGGTGTAAATAGCCACAGGATCACTTCTATAAAGAGCCACGGGAGAAGCTAGTTGAGGCTCTCTAGGCTCCTACTAAGACTGACTGTTGCACCTTTGAGGCACTCGGGCACCTCCCACCTGACTGAGACAATGGGCTCCCTGACCCATAGGGAGCCATACCAGAGTGAGCTTGGATAACGGTTCGTGTCCTGCAGTTTCTTGGGCCAGGCTGGCGACCTAGCATCCTGGCTCCCACAAGTGGGGTCAGTGATTTAATGGTAAGCTGAATCTTGGCAAAATTTTTAGTAACCCAATCTGAGAAAACATTTGTCTTTCAAAGGAATTTTATTGATAGAATGGCTCTCCATAGTGCAAATGTAAATTAAAACAACAACAATAACTTTTTCAAGTTGACTTAAAAGGACTTTTGGAGTATTGTAATTAATGGATGCTGATAATTTAGAAATTTATTATTAGTATATTACTTCCATGTGTGAGCAAGTTTACATGTATATACATTTGATTTATTCTGTAATTTCCAGTTACTATCTTAAGATCATTCATATAAATCGGTATTTAGTTGACATTCTTGAATAATACAAAAAATGGGAGGGTGGCGCCTGTGGCTCAAAGGAGTAGGGCGCCGGCCCCATATACTGGAGGTGGCGGGTTCAAACCCAGCCCCGGCCAAAAACTGCAAAAAAAAAAAAAAAATACAAAAAATGGTCTTTTTTCTTCCTTTTCAGAGATAAAAAATGTACTAGAAGAGAGGTTAAATGGCTAATCTAGGCAAATTGTTCAACCAATAATAAAAGTGAAATTAAATATAGCTATTTTGATTTTCATACCAGATTGGTCTAGTGTGATTAATTTCCCAAATACTACTGAAATTTTCTTCCTTTTTGGAAAATGCTTACACAAGGCAGATTTAAGTGGAAGAAATATGGCAGCATTTTCTGCTGTAATAAGCTAAACATGAATGTTCCTAACATGATCTTCAACAGCTGGTGACAGCAGAAGTGAGTGCCTCTCTTCTCTGTTGACTTACATCAGACTCCGATATTCCTGGTGGTTGACTGTAGCAGAAATGTGAATAATACTATGACTCATCTAAAAAAAAGGTCCAGGTCTGGAAAGCTATACATTTCTCTGGACTTTACTCACTTGGGTGATTTCATCTGAAGGTCAGCAAAGAGTTCAAAAATAGAGTTGGCAGCATAAAGTGATAAGATTGTCTTTTTTAGTTCTATAACTCTCTGCAAGCTTACTTTGTTAAATCTTGGTACTAGATGCCAATGTGAAGGCAAACTGCATGGAATTTTCTTCACAAAGGTGTGATGGCAGCAAAAGCACTGTAATCAATATGTACTCACCATTACTTTCCACAATATAAATAATTGATTGATAAAATAATGCATCAAATCACTGTCAACTTTATTGCCATAATAGGCTTCCCCCCCCCTTATAAATTGTTGCTGTATAACCTTTCATTAAATCTCATTTTGTATTTCAGCATTATGGAAAATTCTATGCTTGAATTCCCTATGAAGTGGTATTAGGCTGTCTATTAACCACAGGGGCTTTGAGCTTGATGTTTGAGTACTTTGTCACTGCAATTGATTTTACTTTTGACTTGGCATGGTGATTTCTTTGTAATTTGTTGATGATTAATGACCATCCTCTGGATATCACTGCTCAGCTGGCCAGAAATGGAGCAATTGGTTTGTCTTGGCTCTTAATTTTTCTTAAAAGACTTAAAAAAATCATTGAGGGGGATTGTGCAAAAGGGTTTTGAAGTACAAAGGTTTGTACCCTCTGTGGTACAGTGGTTTAACTGTCTCAGAGGAAGAGCTAAGAGGGCAAAATTAAGTATGTGTTAATTAGTTTTATAGTTATGTCCTTAAGATACGTTAATAGTCAAAACTTTCTACTGTATAGCATTTTGGTCAACTTCTCAGTTTTAGAAAAGCAGATGCTTTGGAAGATTAGGAAAAGTTAGTATATTTGAATTATTATAAAAATTTTCCAAAGACTGATTCAGTTCTTAGTCATAGACTTATTAAGATCTAAGGAATGCAAGTTGTTGATCAAAATACCAGGAAAAAGAGCAAAAATGACAGGAAGTTACTATAGGGATTTGACAGTAAGAATTGCTCTTAAATAATCTGTAATTCAGAATGTTAAATATAAAAATATGAGTTGATACCATGCAAAAGCATTTTGCCAAATACTAAAGAGACAAAGAACTACATAGACATGACTTTTTGTCTACTTCTTCTCCATACCCACACAGTTTCAGAGAAATTATATTCTAGAAAGCAAAATTAAGTGACATAAAAGTAGTGAAAACGCATAGTATGTATAAAATGGTTGACAGAAAAATTTGAATTGTGCACAGCATCTTTGTTTATCTTTCTGTTTTTTAAAAAACAAAATGCAGGCTCGGTGCCTGTAACTCAGTGATTAGGGCACCCACCACATACACAGAAGCTGGCAGGTTCAAGCCCAGCCTGAGCCTGGTAAACAACAATAACAACTACAACAAAAAAATAGCCGGGCATTGTGGTGCGTGCCTGTAGTCCCAGCTACTCAGGAGGCTGAGGCAAGAGAATCACTTAAGTCCAAAAGTTTGAGGTTGCTCTGAGCTGTTACACCACGGCATTCTACCGAGGGCAACATAGTGAGACTCTGTCTCAAAAATAAATAAAGAAAGAAAGAAAGAAAATGCATATGGACTAAGTTAACATAAATATATTAAACATCTTGGGAAACATTTTAGATACTTCATCAACAAGACTAAATGAATAGAATCCTTAGATGTGAGCATATTGGTGATAGGAGAGAAAATAATTACTGAGAAGTATATTTAATTTAAAGATTTAGTCTAATATAGTTCTATAATGAACATAAAAACTATTGAAATTTAAAATATCTAAAGCTATATACATATTCTAATGTAATTGACTTCAAAACATGAATTCTTAAGAGCAACAAGTCTTTGGCAGGAGTATTTACATTTGTCTGATGTTGACTCTAAAACGCCTTGCAATTTATACAAATAATAATAAATTGATAACAGAATAAATTGTAGGTTATGGGATATAGATCTATTTTTGAATTCAGAAAATATGCTAGCCATTTCTGGGTGTTTTTCTAATAAGAAAAAGAAAATTTGTTCTAAGCAAGTGGGAGGGCCGCTGCCTTAACCAAGGATTCTGTCCCTAATTTTGAATATTTTCAGGCCTTCCACACATTGTGAAGTTCCTAGTGGGTTGTGTTTCTAGAAAAAAAAAGCTTTTTTAAAATTGACTTATTTAAAATGTTAAATGTATTTTCCGGCGTGGCCGAGCTCGCTGCAGGCTCCAGCGCACTGCCCGGGCCGTGCGGAGAGGATGGCTTCGGGCCGCTGTCGCCTCCAGCGCCTGACCCAGCGACGATGGACCCAAACCGGGGCACACGCCGGTGATGACGATCCTCACCGACTCCTACAGCAGCTCGTGCTCTCGGGAAACCTCATTAAGGAGGCCGTGCGGAGGCTCCAACGAGCTGTCGCTGCGGTTGCAGCCACCGGCCCGGTGGGAACACCAGGTCCTGTGGGAGGCCGCAGCGGGCCGGACCCTGTCGCCTTGCAGCCCTCAGGCGCCTTTCTCTGACCCAGGCCCCTGGAGGAGGGGAGGTCGCTGCAAAGACCCAGCAGCGACTCTCCACCCCTGAGCTGAAGCC
>CAUYRH010044712.1:0-15141 GCA_963574655.1 Perodicticus potto
GTGCAATCAAGGGGTACAATGTGCTAGTTTCATATACAATCTGAAATGTTTTCACCAAACTGTTTAACATACCCTTCATGGCATTTTCTTAGTTATTGTATGAAGACATTTGTGTTCTGCATTTAGTAAGTTTCAACTGTACCTTTCTAAGATGCACCATAGGTGTGGCTCCACCAATTACCCTCCCTCTACCCGAACCTCCCGCCTCCCCTCCCTTCCCATATTCTTGTGCTATAGTTGGATTGTAGCCTTCATATGAAACCTTTAAATTTGCTTCATAGTAGGGCTGAGTACATTGGATACTTTTTTTTCCATTCTTAAGATACTTTGCTAAGAAGAATATGTTCCAGCTCCATCCATGTAAACATGAAAGAGGTAAAGTCTCCATCTTTCTTTAAGGCTGCATAGTATCCCATGGTCACATTAATTTTATGTTCAAATTATAATGATTTTGAGTCCTCATCCCATATTTTGAGTGATTTCTTTAATTCTTTTACTGGATCCCCCCCACCCCCGAGCAATCCCTGGAAACCCTTACACAGCCCATAAATTCTTTTTATTTTTATTATTTTTTATTTTTTAATTATTTATTTTTTTTTGAGACAGTATTAATCTGTCGCCCTGGGTAGAGTGCTGTTGCAACACAGCTCACGGCAACCTCAAACTCCTGGGCTTAAGCGATTCTCTTGCCTCCGCCTCCCAAATAGCTGGGACTACAGGCCCCTGCCTCAACGCCCGGCTAATTTTTGGTTGCAGCCATCATTGTTGTTTGGCAGGACTGGGCTGGATTTGAACCCGCCAGCTCAGGTGTATGTGGCTGGCGACTTAGCTGCTTGAGCCACAGGCACCGAGCCTATTTTTATTTTTTTTGAGACAGAGTCTTATTTTGTCTCCCTGAGTAGAGTGCTGTGGCATCTTGGCTCACAGCAACCTCAGTTTCTTGAGCTCAAGCAATCCTCTTGCTTCAGCCTCCCAAGTAGCTAGGAGGAACCCACCATGACACCTGTGCCCAGCTTGTTTTTCTTAGTAGAGATGTGGTCTTGCTCTTGTTCAGGCTGGTCATGAACTCCTCAGCTCAGGCAATCCACCCTCCTCAGCCTCCCCGAGTGTTAGGATTACAGGTGTGAGACATTGCATCCAGCCCATAAATTCTTTCAAAGGGTTGATTGTTGGTTTAGTAAGTCATTAGATGTCTGCTTTCCTGGATTCATTGCTTATTAGCTGTGTGACCTCTCTATGCCTGTGTATTCTTTAAAATAGGAAACAATAGGGTGGTGCCTGTGGCTCAAAGGAGTAGGGCGCTGGCCCCATATGCCAGAGGTGGTGGGTTCAAACCCAGCCCTGGCCAAAAGCTGCAAAAAAAAAATAGGGAACAATATAGAGTTGTGGAGATTAAATGAGAGTATAGATGTAAAGTGCTCAGAATATTGTTTGGCACATAGCAGTGTTGGGAGAGACAGTCTTTCATGGGTCTTTCATGCTTGTACCCATCTTCCTGGATCTGCCAAGAATGGAAGATTCTGACTGCTCCTTACCAGGGTGGTTTCTCACGGTTGTGTTTATAGTAAGCAACCTTGAGGGATGAAGTAATATCTTCTTCCAGGACAAAGAACAGGTTTTCTTACTGCTTCCTATAAAATGACAGGTTCCCCAAACTCACTCCTCAGACGAGGTGTTGCTCTAGTAAGTGCACAGTGTGTATCTCTGGCCTCTGTTTCATCCTGGTAATATTTGAGGGACTTTCACCAGCCAGCTCGAGAGGAAAAGAACCAGAGTGGGAATGGTGGGAAAGTGAGGATATAAATCACATAAGAGATAAAGATAAATTACACAAGAGACAAAGAGATGGGATCAGGAGGACTGGTGCAGCTTGCTACTGGTGCAGCTTGCTACTGCAGCCAGCACTGAACCTCGAAAACAGCTTTATTGTACAGGACCAAAACAAGGTCACTTATCTCCATAAAGCTGCTTACTGAGTGCAAAATTGTATCTACAAGGTTTTGTTTGACATGAATCTAGCACATAGGGTAAAGATTAACTTTAGGGAGGAGAAGCTACTGTGCTTTCCAGCAAAAGATAAAAGGGAGAGTATGCAGGGGCTAGGCGACTTCGGCAGGGGAGAAAAGCATGCTGTTCTAAAAGAATGTTGTTATTCAGGCAGCGCCTATGGCTCAAAGGAGTAGGGCGCTGGCCCCATACACCGGAGGTGCCGGATTCAAACCCAGCCCCGACCAAAAAACTGCATTAAAGAAAAAAAAGAATGTTATTGTTCAAGGAGGAGAGGCAGTTTGGGGGTTGTTCGTTGAATGTTTCCTCAGCCTGTGAGGACAGGAAGAACTGACACAAACATTCTAAAGTTCATGTTGCTTTCTGTATCCTGAGTAATAATCCTTTGTCTCTGACCCAGGAATCTTGCATCTTCTACAGTATCTGTGAAATAGTAACAGTCTAATGTATTACCCTATTGGTCCAGTAAAATCAAAGGCCAGTCTTGAGTAGTAATTACTTAAGTAAGCTATTTCCATTATTTCACTCTTATTCTTCCCCTTGCCTTCACTGGGCATGCTGTACAACATCTACAAGTTTGTGTGTTCATTTTTTGTTTGTTTTTGGTGGGGGCTGGGTTTGAACCTGCCACCTCCAGCATACGGGGCTGGTGCCCTACTCCTTTGAGCCACAGGCGCTGCCCCTACAAGTTTGTGTTTTGGTAGGTAGCCAAAAAACTCAATCGCTGCTGTTTGCAAAGAACTCTATTGTACTGCTGAGGAAAATAAAGTGAATCTGAAATAAAGAGAACTTCTCCTCACCAACATGGTGGCACTCAGTTTGGATGGGTTCATTTGCTCCCCATTTTGGCTGGGCCAGGGCTCTGGGCTTTAGGCAGGTAGTATTAGGTTCACAATGTTTCGGACCTACTTATTTGAAGAGGATTATTCCAGTGTGTCAAATAATCAGTATGGAAGAAGGAAGAAATTAAAGACTAAAGCTTTGGAGCTACCTGCTTCTAGAGAATTCACTAATTTAAGTGGAATCAGAAATCTGGGTGAAACCCCTTACCTCAAGTTTCTTCTTCCGATTCTTTTTTTTTTGTAGAGTCTCACTTTATCGCCCTCGGTAGAGTGCCGTGGTGTCACACAGCTCACAGCAACCTCCAACTCCTGGGCTTAAGCAATTCTCTTGCCTCAGCCTCCCGAGTAGCTGGGACTACAGGCATCCGCCCGGCTATTTTTCTGTTTTGCAGTTTGACCGAGGCTGGGCTTGAACCCACCACCTTCAGTATATGGGGCCGGCACCCTACTTGATGAGCCACAGGTACTGCCCTCTTCTTCTGATTTTTCATTTCACATCTGAGCTCAAAGAAACTTTAATTTCTGTTGGTTTTGAAAGATAAGGATAACCCTGATGCAAAGGTCTGAATCATATCTTTACAGTTACAGCGCATGTTTTGCTCAATTTCTGCTCTCAGTCCAGGAAGCTGTATCCACAACAGACCTCTTTGACAGCTTCAGGTGGCCAGCAATGAATGGGGAAATGAGGCAATATTTTGTGCAGGAAACCAAATCAAATTCTCTTCAGTGCTTCGGAAATGAATTTTTTTGGGGGGCAGGGGGACAGAGTTTCATCACAGCAACTTAAAACTCTTGGGCTAAGTGTTTCTCTTGTCTCACCTTCCGAGTAGCTGGGACTATAGGTGCCTGCCACAATGCTCGGCTATTTTTAGAGATGGGGTCTTGCTCTTGCTCAGGCTGGTCTTGAACTCCTGAGCTCAGGCAATCCACTCCCCTCAGCTTTCCAGAGTGCTAGGATGACAGGCATGAGCCACTGTGCCTAGCTGCATTTTAACTTTTTACAATGAAGCATTTTTATTTTTCTTTTTTTGTAGAGACAGAGTCTCACTTTATCGCCCTCTGTAGAGTGCGGTGGCATCACACAGCTCACAGCAAACTCCAACTCCTGGGCCTAGGCGATTCTCTTGCCTCAGCCTCCCGAGTAGCTGGGACTACAGGCACCCGCCACAACACCCAGCTATTGTTTTGTTTTGCAGTTCAGCCAAGGCCGGGTTTGAACCCCCCACCTTTGGTACATGGGACCAGCACCCTACTCGCTGAGCCACAGGCACTGCCCTACAATGAAGCATTTTTAAAGCTTTTGAGAAAAAAAGAAATTTATTACCAAATTCAAATTATTATTATTATTATTTTTTTTTTTTGAGACAGAGCCTCAAGCTGTCACCCTGGATAGAGTGCTGTGGCATCACAGCTCACAGCAACCTCCAATTCCTGGGCTCAAGAGAGTCTCCTGCCTCCACCTCCCAAGTAGCTGAGACTACAGGCGCCCGCCACAATGCCCAGCCATTTTTTGGTTGCAGCCGTCATTGTTGTTTGGAGGGCCCAGGCTGGATTTGAACCTGCCAGCTCAGGTGTACATGGCTGGCGCCTTAGCCCGTTGAGCCACAGGTGCCGAGCTACCAAATTCAAATTATTACTTGACCACTCTAATATGCAGTTTTAAATCACTGATACCATAGTGTCCTCTCTACATAACTTTCTCTTTCTCTTTTTTATTTTATTTATTTATTTTTTTGAGACAGAGCCTCAAGCTGTCACACTGGATAGAGTGCAGTGGCATCACAGCTCACAGGAACCTCCAACTCCTGAGCTCAACAGCTCACAGCAACCTCCAACTCCTGGGCTCAAGCGAGTCTCCTGCCTCTGCCTCCCAAGTAGCTGGGACTACAGGCGCCTGCCACAACGCCCGACTGTTTTTTGGTTGCAGCCATCATTGTTGTTTAGCAGGCCCAGGCTGGATTTGAACCCGCCAGCTCAGATGTATGTGGCTGGTGCCTTAGCTGCTTGCGCCACAGGCGCCTAGCCTCTTTCTGTTTTTTTTTTTTCTTTTTTTTTTTTTTTAGAGACAGAGTCTCACTTTATCGCCCTCGGTAGAGTGCCATGGCGTCACACAGCTCACAGCAACCTCCAATTCCTGGGCTTAGGCGATTCTCTTGCCTCAGCCTCCCGAGTAGCTGGGACAGGCGCCACCCGCCACAACGCCCGGCTATTTTTCTGTTTTGCAGTTCGCTGAGGCTGGGTTTGAACCCGCCACTACTCGATGAGCCACAGGCGCCGCCCCTCTTTCTGTTTTTTAAAGAGACAGGGTCTTGCTCTGTTACTTGAGCTGGAGTGCCATGGTGCAATTATAGCTCTCTGTAGCCTCAAACTCTGGGGCTCAAGTAATCCTCCCTTTTCAGCCTCCAGAGTAGCTGAAACTCTAGGTGTTCACCACTAGACCTAGCTAATTTCTTAAGTTTTTATAGAGATGGGTCTTGCTATGTTGCTCAGGCTGGTCTCCAACTCCTAGCCTCAAACGATGCTTGTGATTTGGCCTCCCAAAGTGCTGGGGTTATAGGTGAGAGCCACTGCTATAAACAACATATACTTTTCGTATAGTTTTTTTTTGTAGGGACAGAGTCTCATTTTATTGCCCTCGGCAGAGTGCCGTGACGTCACACAGCTCACAGCAACCTTCAACTCCCGGGCTTAGGTGATTCTCCTGCCTTAGCCTCCAAGTAGCTGGGACCATAGGCGCCCACTACAATGCCCGGCTATTTTTTTTTTGTTGTTGTTGTTGCAGTTTGGCCAGGCCTGGGCTTGAACCCGCCACCCTCAGTATATGGGGTCAGTGCTCTAACCACTGAGCCACAGGCACGGCTCTTTTTTGTATAGTTTTTATGTAGTTTTTCATTGCTTAATGATGAGAGTATGTTTTGAGAGATGCACTGTTAGGCCATTTAGTTGTGCAAACATCATAGAGTATGCTTACACAAACCTAGACTGTACAGGATATTACACACTTTGGCTATACAGTATATAGCCTATTGCTTCAAGGCTACAGACATGTTACTGTGCTGAATACTATAGGCAACTATAACACAAGGGTAGCTATATGTGTATCTGAACATACAAAAGATATACTGGGGAGATGCCTGTGGCTCAAGGAGTGGGGCGCCTGTCCCATATACTGAAGGTGGGGGGTTCAAACCCGGCCTCGGCCAAACTGCAAAACAGAAAAATAGCTGGGCATTGTGGCAGGCGCCTGTAGTACCAGCTACTCGGGAGGCTGAGGCAAGAGAATCGCCTAAGCCCAGGAGTTGGAGGTTGCTGTGAGCTGTGACGCCACGGCACTCTACCGAGGGCGATAAAGAGAGACTCTGTCTCTACAAAAAAAAAAAAGATATATTAGGCGAGGCGCCTGTGGCTCAAGGAGAGGGGCACTGGCCCCATATACTGGAGCTGGCGGGTTCAAACCCGGTCCCAGCCAAAAACTGCAAAAAACAAACAAACAAACAAACAAAAAAACGGGCAGCACCTGTGGGTCATTGAGTAGGGCATCGGCCCCATGTACCGAAGGTGGAAGGTTCAAAGCGGGCCTCTGCTTAACTGCAAAACAGAAAAATAACCAGGTGTTGTGGCGGGCGCCTGTAGTCCCAGCTACTCAGGAAGCTGAGGCAGGACAGTCACCTAAGCCCAGGAGTTGGAGGTTGCTGTGAGCTTTGTGACGCCATGGCACTCTAATGAGGGCGACAAAGTGAGACTCTGTCTCTCTAAAAACAAACAACAAAAAAAGATATTCTAAAAATACAGTATAGGGTGGGCGGCACCTCTGGCTCATCGAGTAGGGTGCCGGTCCCATATACCGAAGGTGGCGGGTTCAAACCCGGCCTCGGCCAAACTGCAAAAAACCCCAGAAAAATAGCCGGGCGTTGTGGCGGGTGCCTGTAGTCCCAGCTCCTTGGGAGGCTGAGGCAAGAGAATCGCCTAAGCCCAGGAGTTGGAGGTTGCTGTGAGCTGTGTGACCGCCACAGCACTCTACGAGGGTAATAAAGTGAGACTGTCTCTATAAAAAAAAAAAAAATACAGTATAGGGGCGGTGCCTTTGGCTCAAAGGAGTAGAGTGCCGGCCCCATGTGCCAGAGGTGGTGGGTTCAAACCCAGCCCCGGCCCAGCCCTGACCCTAAGCAATCCACTCGCCTTGGCTTCCTAGAGTGCTAAGACTATAGGCATGAGCCACTTGGCCCAGCCACTTTTTAATTTTTTTTAACTTTTGACTTCTTTGCAATAGCACTTAGCTTAAAACACACATTCTGCAACTGTACAAAACCATTTTCTTTCTTTATACCTTTATTGTATAAGCTTTCTTCTATTTTTAAAATTTTAAATTTTCTTTTAAAGTATTTTTGTAAAAAACTAAGGCACGGGGTGGCGCCTGTGGCTCAGTGGGCAGGGCATCAACCCCATATACCGAGGGTGACGGGTTCAAACCTGGCCCCCGCCAAACTGCAACAAAAAAATAGCCGGGCATTATGGCGGGCACCTGTAGTCCCAGCTACTCGGGAGGCTGAGGCAAGAGAATCGCCTAAGCCCAGGCGTTGGAGGTTGCTGTGAGCCGTGTGATGCCACAGCACTCTACCGTTGGGCTATAAGGTGAAACTCTGTCTCTACAAAAAAAAAAACAAACCAAATAACTAAGGCATGAACACAAGTATTAGCTTACATCTACACAGAATTAGGATCATCAATATCACTGTCTTCTACCCCTACATCTTGTCCCATTGACAGGTCTTCAGGGGCAATAACATGCATGAAACTGAAATCTCCTGTGATAACTATGCCTTCTTCTGGAAAACCTCTTGAAGGACCTGCCTCAGGCTGTTGTACAGTTAACTTTTTATTTTTATTTATTTATTTATTATTTTATTTCATTTTTTTGAGACAGAGTCTCACTACATCGTCCTGGGTAGAGTGCCATAGCGTCAGCTCACAGCAACCTCAAAATTATGGTCTTAAGCGATTCTCTTGCCTCAGCCTCCCAAGTAGCTGGGATTACAGATGCCCGCCACAACACGCAGCTATTTTTTTGTTGCAGTTGTCATTGCTATTTGGCCGGCGGGGCTGGGTTCCAATCCGCCAGCCTTGATGTATGTGGCCAGCCTCATAACCACTGTACTACAGGTGCCAAGCCATAACTTTTTTTTTAATAAGTAGAAGTACACTCTAAAGTAACAATATAAAGTATAGCTAATATATAAATCAGTAACATAGTTATTATAAGGTATTACATATTGAGTGTTATACTTTTATACCACTAGCATCCAGGTAGGTTTGTTTATGCCAGTATCAGGACAAACATGTGAGCAATGTGTGCACTATGACGTGATGATTATAATGTTACCATGATAGAATTTTTCAGCTCCATTATACCCTTATGAGCCCACCAGGCCATTTGCATTTCTTTGTAGACCAACATGTCCTTATCCAGTTCGTGATGGTAGTTGCAATACAGGCCAAGAACGTTGTGCAAATATATTATAACTGGGTCTTAGTTCCTGATAGTTAATAGCTGGATGGCTTTGGGTACTCTAAGGTTTATTTTTCTTTTCTTTCTTTTTTTTTTTATTAAATCATAGCTGTGTACATTAATGGAATCATGGGGTACAATGTGCTGGTTTCATATACAATCTGAAATATTAGGTTTAGTTTTCTGACAGTGAAATATATAAGCTAATTCATGATCTAGTTGTCTCAGGGATTGTTGGGACCTTGGGAACAGAAGTTACTGAGCAAATGAATTAACATAATTTAATACTGTGTAGATTCGCAAAAGTCAACTTATCCTAACATGATTGTTTTTAGAGGTTTGACGTTAACGAGAATAAAAAAACCCTGACCCTCATCAGCAACTGAATCATTTTAACGCTCTGGCTTGCTGGGTTAGACACTGGCCCACGAACAGAAGACCCAGGTCCTAACAGAGCAGTAAAGAGAAACTACAAGGCCCAGCAGGCCCTGCCTCCGCCCTGCATGACACAACCTCCGCTCTGGCCCGTCCTCGCCCCGCCCCCTCCACGCAGAACTACATCTCCCAGGAGGCCCCGCGGCGGCCGCCCGCCCGCCCGCTTTCTCCCGCCCCCGGCCTCCCTTTCCCTGCCGCCCGCAGCTCGGTGGCCAACTCGGTCCCGCGGCCGGCGGAGCGGGCGCGCGCACTGGGGGTCGCGCGGCTGCCGGGGAGGGCGAGCGCGCTCTGAGAGGGAGTGGAGGCGTAGGGGGGCGGGGACACGGTTCGCCTGCTCGCAAGATGGCGGACGAGGACGGCGAAGGGATTCACCCCTCGGCCGCTCACAGGAACGGAGGCGGCGGCGGCGGCGGGGGGTCTGGGCTCCACTGCGCCGGGAACGGCGGCGGCCCGAGGGTTGTGCGCATAGTCAAGTCCGAGTCCGGCTACGGCTTCAACGTGCGGGGCCAAGTGAGCGAGGGCGGGCAGCTGCGGAGCATCAACGGGGAGCTGTACGCGCCGCTGCAGCATGTGAGCGCCGTGCTGCCCGGGGGGGCGGCCGATCGCGCCGGGGTGCGCAAGGGGGACCGCATCCTGGAGGTGTGAGTATCGGGGCGGCCGCTGTCCCACCCTCTCCGCGCCCCTCCGCCCGGCCCCGCATTTCCCCTCTGCCCCTGTCAGCCGCAGGCCGCGCCTCCCCCACCCCGAACCGACTTTCGGGACCCCCCTTCGGGCCGCGGCCCCGGGCGCGTCCGGGGCGCTCACCCTTCTCCCCGCATCCCAGCTCTGCGCGCCGCCCGCCTGCCCCCTGCGTTGATGTCCTTGCGCCCCGCTGCGTTAACCCCTGCCCGGGTTCCTGCGGGTTCTCTCCGCCCCTCCGCTTTTCAGTCTGGCATGCTGCTGTCCGCTCCCCACTCCGTACGCCTTGGTCCTGGCGAATCTCTTCTGCCCTGACCCAGCCAGTTCCACGTCCTCCCCAAGTTCTCGTCTTTAGCATCAGTTGCTGGTTCCCCCCACCTCGCGCAGCCCGGTGGACTTGCCTCTTCTGCCCTCTACACCAAGTAAGCCGGACCTCTGGTCTGCGCCTCTTTTTTTTTTTTTTTCGGACACATCCCTCCCCCCTCCGCTCCTTTTCTTCCCTTAGTTACCTTCTCCTTATGGTTAAGCACCCCCTAAATTTTGCCATCCTTTCGTGTGCCCCTTTCCTCCCCTCCTTTTAGGATTCATAGTCCGAGAATATACCTCTTCTGACCCTTGCATGTCTTTTTGGGGAGGGCGTGCGGGGTTCAACATAGTTTTTCTACTCAATTGACCCGGTATTACACCCTGATTTTGAGTAGAGGGTCTTCACTCCTGCGCTGTGCTCACACTTCTCTCGCGTCAGGTTTGTGATAGAGCTCTGCTGGCTCCTACAACCCTCCTCCCCCCAACTACGAGGCTCTGTTGGGTCTTTGACCGGTTCACTTTTTTAGGGCATACCTACCTCCATTCTCTCTTCTACTTTGGTTTCCTGTGATCCCGCACTTGTCTTACCCTGGTCTGACTTTCCACTAGATTGCTTTCCTATCCTTCACTTTTGCAGGCGACTTCTGCTGCTGCAACCCACCCTCTTCCCCTGCTGCGGTCCCTCCCCTCCTTACTTCTTCATCCCCACTGGCCCACCGCGTCCCTTCAAGCTCTTGCTGGATGCTTATTGTTTTGCAGTTTCTGTGCACACTTCCTCTACTATCCTCATCTAGGTGTTATTTTTGCCTTTTTGCGCTTTATAGTGAAATCCGTGTATTGAGTGGTGGTTGACGTGTAGATGGTATACGCCCTCATTGTCTCTATTCTCAGCAGTCTTCCGTTCCGTATTTCTCTCCTCCTTACTCAGTCTAGTTTGTATATTCTTTTTTCATAGTTTTTTTCTCTCCTTCCCTGTTGGGATTTGCCCACATGAAGCCTTTCTCCTTTCTTATAAATTTTATTTTAATTGTAATTTCTACAACCTTCACTTTCCTCATGGAACAGTAAGTTTGAGGTTTGAAAACCGGGTGGTATCTTGCAAGCTTGGCCTTATAAGGGAGTCCAGTCCTTCTTATTCATCTTGTGCCCCCTGCCTTCCTCCTCAGCATTCTTAATCTGTAGTGTCTACTCATTTTGTTTTCTCATCCTTCCACCTCAAGAAATAGTTGCTTACCTAAGCAAGTGTTTGGAGATCTATTTTTTCTCTGTCCTTCCACAAATATATGCTTTTTTTTTTCTTTAATGTCTTGCATTTTCTAGTATTTTCTGGTAATATAGTCTTAATCTTTTGGGGGGCAGGGCATTCATATATAGAATGCAGTAATGACCTTCAGATTTCTTATACCTGAGCACCTTTTTATTTTCTTTCTAGATAACTCAAAATCTGTGACTAATGTTTCCTTCTGATAAAAACTCTTGGAATTGTCACTTATCTTTCCCTTTGGAAGTTAACTTTGGACCCAGATGGTTATTTTTAAATTTAAAATTAATGCATTTAAGATTACAAATGTATCATATAGTTTGAAATTATTTACTCTTTATAGGATCTAAAGGAACTAAACTAAAAGAAATAGTTCTGTGGGAGACTGCAGCTAATGTGGTCTCCCTTTGCAAACACACATATACAAATAGACACACAGTTATGGTAGGTGGCTTCTGCAGCACAGCCAAGATACATATTTTAAAGGAGACCTCAGATAATTCCTAAACCCTAAATGGAACAGGTAGAAAGAGTTGCCTCAGGCTGAGGTTCTAGTCTAGGAACTAGGAAGTCTGCCTTCTAGAGAAGAGATAGCACTTTTTGGCACATCCTTGGTGGTGAGGAGAAAACTTTGTCTCTCATAGTGGGCAGGGGAAAAGAACACTGTCTGCCTTGAAGACTGCTCTCTGGGACAGTATTTCAACCTTCTTTGCCTCATGGCGTACTTGAACTTGTTGCTAAACTTCTGCTGCACACTTACATTATGTTGATCAAAAAAAGTAAAAAAAGAATATACTTTGTTTTGAACTTCTTTTGAAAATAATTAAATTAGGCTCGGCGCCCGTGTCTCAGCAGGCTAAGGCGCCAGGCACGTACACCTGAGGTGGCGGGTTCGAATCCAGTCCGGGCCCGCCAAACAACAATGACAACCAAAAAATGGCCGGGCATTGTAGCGGGCGCCTGTAGTCCCAGCTACTTGGGAGGCAGAGGCAGGAGACTTGCTCGAGCCCAGGAATTGGAGGTTGCTGTGATCTGTGATGCCACAGCACTCTATCCAGGGTGACAGCTTGAGGCTCTGTCAAAAAAAAAAGAAAATAATTAAATTAACAATCTTTAAAAATTTTTGAGGCACACTTAAAAGAGCCTTTCGTGGCACACTGGTTAAACATCACTGCTCTGGAAGGTTTTGGTGATCAGAAGTCTTTCTGGCACTGGTTTCTCACTCTCCCAACTGTGCATATTGTGATTTCCAAATTCTTTCAACCCTCTCTGGTATTGTAATGAAAGTACTGATAGTCCCAACCCAAAGCCAAGTTAGTTGGTGAATCCTCTGAGACTTCAATTCTGTACAGTGTCTCTTTCCCTCCTTTCTTCTGAAGTCTTTAGGTTTTCTTTTCTTTTTTTTTTTTGAGATAGGGCCTCAAGCTGTCACCCTGGGTAGAGTATGGTGACATCACAGCTCACAGCAACCTCCCAACTCCTGGGCTCAAGCGATTCTCCTGCCTCTGCCTCCCAAGTAGCTGGGACTACAGGTGCCCGCCACAACGCCCGGCTATTTTTTGGTTGCAGCTATCGTTGTTTGGCAGGTCCGGGCTGGATTTGAACCCGCCAGCTCAGGTGTATGTGGCTGATGCCTCCTTAGCCGCTTGAGCCACAGGCACGGGGCCATCTGTAGGTTTTCAAGTGAGAGGGAGAAATCAGCAACCAGTAAATGTGACTCTTGAGGGACTACTTTTTTTCATCTTGGTAAGGTTGATGCTCATTTACCCAAAGCATTTTTTGGTGACATTCCTTAGAGCCTTCTTTAGTCTCTCATCTAGGTTATTTAAGTTACCCTCTGTTGTCCCAGGAAAACTTTTCACGTTAATCAAGTGCCAAGTAGAATCAGAATTGGAGACCAGACAGGTAGATTATCATTTAGTGAATGTGGTTTGTATCAAGTCATGGATGGATGTCTGGACCTTTATAATTGCTGTTTGAATTAAGACTTTTTCTTATTTTAGACTCTTTTCTCCTATATACAAGGTTATTACAGTTCTCATAAATTGCAGTTGTTTGGACAGCTGATAGTTATGAAAGAACAGAGTAACTTTGAGATTTAAAGGGATACAAGTGAGGACATAAGTTAAGTGTCTAAATTTCTTTGTATTTCTTTTAAAGTCTGCTTACCAAGGCTCTGTTCCCATTGAATATTGGAACAGTAGTTACACTAAATTGGAGCCAGTATGGTTCAGTTTGTCCTTTCTCGTTTCAGAACTCACTAGGTTCTAACTGGTTTGGGTAAAAGTCCTGTTGCAGGGCTTGGCACTGCGTATGAACAAGCCCTCTGGGCTATAAATTTTACTGCAAATGGAAAGTTTTCTTGACTAGCAATGTTAGTTTTCACCTTGTAATTCTTCCCAGTGTAACATATACTGAGTACCTTTTCTTCTCTTTGATGTGTAAGTATCTGGAGGCTAATGAGTGAAGAATGCTTTGCTTTCAACAAACAGAACCAAAATAAATATATGTGTTTGTGCTAATGATGTGAGGTAACATTTGAAAGTAGTTCCGGCTCGGCGCCTGTGGCTCAATGGGCTAAGGCGCCAGCCACGTACACTTGAGCTGGTGGGTTCGAATCCAGCCCCGGCCGCCAAACAACAATGACGGCTGCAACCAGAAAATGGCCGGGCGTTGTGGCGGGCGCCTGTGGTCCTAGCTGCGTGGGAGGCGGAGGCAGGAGACTGGCTTGAGCCCAGGAATTGAAGGTTGCTGTGAGCTGTGATGCCAAGGCACTCTACCCAGGGTGACAGCTTGAGGCTCTGTCTCAAAAAAAAAAAAAAAAAGAAAGTAGTTCCAAGGGTGCTTGATTGATTTCTTTTCTTTTCTTTTTCTTTGGTGCATTTCGGCCGAAGTTGGGTTTGAATCTGCCACCTTCCGCATATGGGGCCAGTGCCCTACTTGCTGAGCCACAGGATAATAATAATAATATTATTATTTTATTATTATTATTTTTGAGACAGAGCCTCAGGCTGTCTCCCTGGGTAGAGTGCTGAGCCACAGGTGCCGCCCCATTGATTTCTTTTCTTGAGAGAGATCACAATGGGTTATCAATCTTGGATTCTCAGTTTATTTTATCTTCCTGGTTATATAGAGAGGAGCCTCCAGTATTTGTACTAACAAATAGAGATTTTTTTTAGGCTACTGAATTCCAGCCTAAGTGGAAAATCAGTTAAATACTATTCTTTTTAAAAATTTTCGATAGATATAAAGGTATAAACAATTAGGTTACATTGTCTGCAGTTGTTCGGTAGAGTCCAAGTTGTAGTTGAGCCCTTTACCCAGGAGCTGTGCCATAGACCCTTACATTGTGTCAGGTGATGGCACACCAATCCCCCCTTCCTCTGTCCTCTGTCCCCCTACCTCCTCCCCTTATTTGGATGTAGTTGTGTTTTTCTCTAAATACTAACTATTCTATCTGATCATCTATACTTTATTTATTGGATCTTGCTAAGCTCTTACAATAAAGGTAGATGGCTAAGAGGTAGAGCATGTTACTACTAATAATCATACCACTTTGTAGTGTGTGCAGTGTGTTACAGATTGCATTTTTTGCATATTTGATCTTCACAATAACCCTTTGACATAGGGAAATTATAAGCTCTTTGAGAGCAGGGACTGCATCAAATACTGTGTATCCCTAGTCCAATAACTGGTTGCACATGAAAAGATAATTGCAGAATGAATCTGAGTATAATTATCCCTGTTTTATAAGAGAGGAAGCTATGTGTTGTACCTATGAGAGGCAGCCAAAGTTAAACCCAGGTCTTTGGATTCTAAATCTGGTGTATTTTCTGTTTTTTGTTGTTTTTTTTTTTTCTTGAGACAGAGCCTCAAGCTGTCGCCCTGGGTAGAGTGCCGTGGCATCACAGCTCACTGCAACCTCCAATTCCTGGGTTCAAGCAAGTCTTCTGCCTCCACCTCCCAAGTAGCTGGGACTACAGGCCCCCGCCACAACGCCCGGCCATTTTTTGGTTGCCGCCATCATTGTTGTTTGGTGGGCCCAGGCTGGATTCGAACCTGCCAGCTCAGGTGTACGTGGCTGGCGCCTTAGCCTGTTGAGCCAC